>PXIH01S0008892.1:9184-20984 GCA_003024985.2 Euperipatoides rowelli | reverse complement strand
AGCTGAATTGTGAATTGAACGTAAAGTAAAATGGGAAGTTTAGCTTTGAAGTGTCAACTAATCAAATGGGTTTAGTGTTGTAGAAAAATTGACAGAATGATTGCATGCTATATGTGTATGACAAAACTTCATTATTAATTTTGATTTACTGCATAATAAAAATGTAATTCATTTCATAAAAATATTAAAAATAAATTAGAATCCAGTACTGTATTTATCTAACTGAAATGATTCTTTTCATATCGTCTATCAATTTTTTTTTTCACCTTTTCTAATAATTTTGCGTCCCTATGATTCGTGCGCCTGGAGCAGTTTGCTCCAAATGCTCCACGGTAGCTACGCCACTGGTACGGTATTACATACAAAAAGTAATATTTCATTATAAACACACTGGTGAGCTTAGTGACTTCCTCGATATTCAGCATTCAAAGGGCAGATTCATATTGATACATGAATAGCATGGCTGCTTGTGAAGACTGATGTATCAAACTTTCATTGCTTAGAAGGGACATCTAGTGGAATGCTTTTGCACTAAAACATCTTTCCAAGGTTGCCACATGATCTTATTTTCTAAACTGGAAGTTATAAGTGCTCATAACTGGTGCAGTGTCCATAACTGGCACATTGACCTGTGGGAAATAGACACCCTGTAGTAATAATATTTTAGACTTTATGATTACCATATATATTTATAAAGTTCATTAGGCCCTACTGTATATAAAAAGTGGAATTTTATTTTTAGTATTAAATTGCATGAAAAAATTATTTAGAACAGTGTTGTCATTCTTTCTTTCAAAATCACCAAAATTCAAGCAACAAATAAAATTTCCTCCATGTTTTTATTTATCTGCTTTAATAAGTTTTTTTTTTTGGGGGGGGGGGGAGGGGATGCTATCAAATTTAACATTGGTGGTCATTTCGCCAATTGTGGCGGATGCAAACAGGCTGGACAACAAGGATTTAGAACATGGTTACCAGCACATGTATCTATAGGCAAATTATCTCCAAATTAAGACTTATTTTCCAGAAATTGCCCTATTATATAAAATAGACATCGGCCTAATGGCTAAAATAATTGATTAGGGAATTTTGATGGTGAAGACTAGTAATGATTGAGGGTACAGGTTTCTTGAGTTAAGTGGCCTGAAGATTCTTATAATATCGGTAATGATAACTATCATATCAATAATTGTAAAAGATTTATAATGCTAGAAATATAATTTGAGATTCAATATGCTTATATTATTAAAAAAAAGAAACAATTTTTGTATTTTATTGAAATGTTCTGAAACAATTAAAGTAGCCTATTGTAAATTGCGACTAGGAAGAGAATAAATAATTTTGTTTTTGTTATTTGTAAATGTTAGTGAATTGATTAGGATAATAGTTTTATTATAAAATAATTTTGATCATTTTCTTCAGTGTCAAAGATTTTGCGTTAGAAAAAAAAAGAGAAAAGAGAAAATATTACTGTAAAATGCTGATCAAAAGCGCATTGGCTCTTAAACATTCATTTTCCAATTATTTTTTTTTTGAGGGGGACTCTTATTTGTCTACTGTCCTTCTTGAACCTTAGAAACAGCTTCAAACATGAACATTTAGAGGGTGAGCCTTTACTTGTAGTTTTATAAATGATAAAAAAAATGGGATAAAGTACAAGTAAAAGCCAAGTAAAAGGCTTTTTTTTTAATGAAATGTTGACATTAAAATAAACACTGTCCCCTTAATTGCATGATGGTAGGTTATGTCTCTATCGTTTTGAGTTGCATTTATAGTAGCCTATCCCTAGTTCAACATAACTACATGACACTATTATATGCCATACTAGATTTACTGTATATCTTATTAAATAAAGTAACATATTAAAAGGTAGCAGTTATTATTTTTTTTCAAGTGCGATATTTGATTTGATTTCCTCATAGCATGTCATTGTTTTTATAATGTTACTGGTAAAAGTGGTCAAGGTATAAATAAAAAAAAAATACAGTTTATTATTTACATTCAAACCGACTATTCCTTTCTCACGTATGTAAATTTGAATGTCTAATTAATTGAAAAATGAATAAGAATTTGCATGTTTAACTATATATTGGATTTCAATGCATCATTGGCCACCATAACAGATTTTAATGAATTATGGATACTTCTCCGAATCCCAATTTTATTTTTTATAGTGACGTCTGCCTATCAAATTTCCTCAGGTAGGCTAAGGTTTATTTATTTTCAACACAAGTATATTTTAGAGACTTATAACATAGCCTATACTACCAATAAATTTTTTTTCTAACTGCAACCAAACTTGCTTGTTTCTCATCAAATTTTTTTTTTAGAATTGTTTTTATTTGTATTTTATATTTAAACTCTCTCAATTGATGTCTACATATAAATTGAGCATTCCGGGTTCAATTACCACCTCGGACTGCATCGTTTATTTGACTAATGCAGCAGTATTTTATTGAGAAAGATGCTACTTGTCTTTCATTTGATTTTTCTCTCCTCTAGCCTATATATTATATTTAAAAGTCTAGATAGGACGCTGAATATAAATCAAACTTTAGAATGCGGGATTTTGTAGAACAACCCACACATGAAGATCCCAAATAACAACTAAACTTAACTAAACTTTGAAAAGGTAGACAATATTTTAACAGCCAAAACCAGCTTTTATTTCTTTTTCACTCATGCTTTTGGAAGAAAATTAGATGAAGAAAAATCCTTTTACTTTGTTAGGCTATTGTGGTTCAAATATGGGCTCTTAATTAGATCTACAGTATAATCGTCTGTCATGGCTGTGATGTTAGTATGCATTAAAGGGACTATTAACTAAAATAAATATGGCAACAATTTACCTTTTTTTTTCCTTCTGTTTTTACCTGTGACCTTGTTAGTGCTACCTAGGAAACGATCAAAAGTAGGAAAAATAACTGCGCTATTACTTGGATATTCAAGTTATTTATTAGGAATGGTTAAAAAATGGGAATGAGCCTTAGTCGGTAACTGCATCTTAAACACTTGTTTATCCAAGTCAATTTATTATGAGGATTAGAAGACTCAGTAGAGCCATATAGTGTATGTAAAGTGAAGTTTAATATAGGAAAAGTTGAATTTATTAAAACGCGTATATTAAGCTATATTAGAAAGCATATTAGGTTTAAGTCCTAGGTCTATCGTAACTATAAGAACATTATACACTTGATATGAGAATAGGGAATCCTATTATCTTCAAAATAGAATAAGATTGAAAGGGAAATAGACGTTTGAAAAGGAGATACCACATAGATAGTTTAAAACTTCATCCAGATATGCAATTGTGGTGTCTAAACTTCACAATAATTATAACTTAAGACTAGTGTAAATTGTAGCCTATTAATGAAATTTGTTAGTATACTACTGCATTTGATGATCATTCTGACAAATGGAAGGTCTGAGAGGGTGAATGAATTTCTAACAGCACAAGAAAGACTTGTCAATCTCTCGAACAGGTAATAGGTCAGAGTGAGAGGGAGGACAAATATCTAAAAAGTCCAATTAGATCGTAATAGTCTCTCGGTCAGGTGAATATCTGACAAGGGAGTTTGATGATTTTTTAGGAATTTCAATTGTGGAAGGTTTTTCTGTATTTTTATTTAATGAAAGTTAATACAATCACATAAGTTTAAACGTTATGGGTATTAAAGTACGGTATGTAAAATAGGGGATATATATTTTTTGTGATTAGTCAAATGTCTATTATTTTTTGAGAATGTAAGATTACCATCAAATAATTGACATCTACCTAATGGCTAAAATTATTGTTTAGGAATTTTGATGATGAGTAATGATTGAGGGTGGGTTTTCTTGAGATAACATTCCTGGTACGGTACTTACAGTATGTAATTTCATTATATTAATCATTTGTGATAAATGTGATATAGCCTAAATAATTTCAAAAGATTTATATTGCTAGAAATATTAGATTCAATATGTTTATACTATGAAAAAAATATTTTATTGAAATGTTCTGAAAAATAATAATATTGAATTGTGATTTAAAGTAGCCTAATGTGAATTTGACTAGGGGTAGAAATAAATGAATAATTTGTGTTTTTATTTGTAAATGTTAGGGGTTAGAGTAGGATATTAATTTCTTTTTATTTAAAAGAGTTTTGATCATTTTATTTAGTGTCAAAGATTGTGTGTTGGGAAAAAATATATATACCGGTATTTGATTACTTTTAACTATATAAGGCCACAGGATTTTTTTTTTATTTTTCATAAAACTCATATGAAAAGTCTGTAGATATGCATAGTTAAGGAGCCAATCTGGAATGAGAGTTGGGTTGACTTGAAAGTGTTAGAAAATTTGCAAATTTATACAAAGTCGTATTTTGGAAAGAATAGATTTTTATTTCCGTGTTTTTATCATGAAAACTAATATTGTGAAAAGTCAATTAGGTAATAAAGAATATGTATTTGTATAATTTTGAGTTGTATCTGATTTTAGTTTTGGTATTTTTATTATCCTTTTTGTTGTGTGAGAATCTAGAATTTTGTACCCTGTGTTAAATAGTCTCTGCTCAGAGCTAAGCATCGTATTGTTATTTTGTTTTGTTTGGTGGGAGTGAGAATTACAGGTGGCACTCAAAGTTCTAATAGTTCTTTATATAATTCTTGTGAGTCTCAGCCTATCAAAGTTATGGATTTACATTTGATATTATAACATCTGGGTCCTAGATCTATAAATAGCCTACATTTCTTTCTTTTTTTTTTTTTTTACATCACCACACCCTTCTTGAACTTGTTTATCCCTCCAATATAGTCTAAGAAAATGTTGTGTTTTTTTTCTCTTTCTCTCATCCCTTGTACTATATTACTATAGATTTAGAACACAGAAGATGTTCTAATAGCAATTCAAATCTATAATTTTGGTGACTTACTCACAGGAATTATAGTACACAAAACGAATTGGGCACTACCCTGGAGTACTCGATCACACAAAACAGATAAACAAAAATAACAATGCTTGCTCAGAGTACGAAACAATTTACCACAGAGTACAAATTCTAGATTCTCACACACCAAAAGGAAAGTAAAAATACTAAAAGTAAAAATACTAAAACTAAAAATCACAAACGATTCAAAATTATACCAACAAAATGCTTTTTTATTACCTACTCGACTTTTCACAATGTAATTTGCACAGGAAGTTAACAATATGAAACTAAAACTATTGTTATGCTTACTATAAAATAGGTAATTTAGATGTTATTGCTATACAATGACTTTGTTAGATCACTGTTCCCCACAAAGAAATAAATACAAAAAAAATAAATAAAATACCCCTATTTAAATCTAACTTACAAATCACTCACTCAATCTACTCATATAATAATACAAATAACTCTCATGTCTGTCGCACGTTGATCAATTTTTCAAAACTATTAGACTAATCCTTGGGGGTTCTTTTCTTGAATACACAATAATATTTTGGCATTGTTGTTGTTATCAATGACTCTCCCTAGAAAACTTCTTGATCCAACAATTAGAAGGAAAAAAAAAACAGGATAAATAAACAGTCTCTGATTATGATTGCTGCTCCTTGAATGTTACTAAAAACTTATTGAAAATAAGTAGCACAAAACTTTTTGCTTACAAATAAATCCTTGTGCTTCACTTTCACTGCTTTTAACGATAATGATTTATAACATAGTCTCATAGCTTGTACATAATATATAAATACTACCAACGTTCAGTTTGGCTACACAACTCTGAAGCTTCACTACTGAGACATATTTAAAGATGTTAATCCGTGGGCTCTATGGCTTCCTTCTGAGACTATAAGAAATACTGGAAAAATATTTTGAAGATTGCTTGGAAAATAAATATAAATTTTGCTGCAAACAACCGGTTCTCTATAAACTCCTTAAATAGTCTTGACTGGAATAATTACAACCTTCTGCTGTAACTTCTTTTTAGATAACTTCTACTAATAATAAACTTGTAAGATTTGCATAGTCAAAAGACAAATAGCGAAAATAAAATAAAGAGAAATGAAAGGCTATATGTGAAAATCATTATCCTATGTCTGAATTGGAAGTATTTTAGGCTTTGTGGTTTTGTTATGTATACCGTAGTCTTGATTATGTAATGAAGACTAAAATTTAGTCACTAAATGTTTTGCTATCAAGTGCCACATTCCCTGTGTTTTTTTTTCAATATTTCTTATTCATCACCAATCAAAGCTGCTGAAATTGCTAAAACATATTTGTCATAAGGATAGTTATTTTGGTGTTGACTGTTGTCTGAACTTATAACTTCTCATTTGCTCCTTCTATTACATCTAGTAGTTTTGTATGGATAATTTGAGTTTAAATATCTAGGCTATCATCAATAATTGCCGTAACTGGGCTATTTGCATCTTCAAATGCTTTTTTAAGGAGTTTGTTAATTATCTAAATGTTATCCTTACTTTGCCATTTAGCAGGTTATGAAGGAGTACATATAGTCAATATTATCCTGAATTTCCAGTAGGCTATTGAAGCAATTTTCAGACACTTGTTGAATGACACATTGTTAGCTGTCATTACTTAATTAATTTTAGACTTTACAACAGATTTCATTGATCTGCTAAGATCTCAATCACAAGTAGTGCATTATTGTTAAATATAATACGCTTGGATTTTAATCTCCCCCATACATAACCAAATTTATAATGATACAAGATTCCATAAAGTATTTTCCTCAATACAAAAAAATCAATTTTTAAAATGTTATACTGTAGGTAGCAGTGGGCAGTTTGTAGTAAACTGTAAGTGAACTCCAAGTTTTTATTGTTCCTTAATTGGGCCATAATAATGTTTTTATGTGTCTGGTTTATGAGGACTGGATAATCAAGTTATATTATTTTTATTTTCCATTTGAAGAAAGTAAAGATGTAACTAAGGAGTTATCCAGGGTGTTTACATTAAGGTTTGGTTGATAAAGTCTTAAACATTTTATAATTAGTTTCGCTGTCAGTTTAAATGAAGAATTTAAGGAGATATTGATAAGCTTACTGGAACCGGTTATAATCGAACAGGAGTTTCTTTTTCTATTGCTGGTTTTTTGGTTTTGAACGTGGGGACTGGGGGTGGAAGTTAGTTTACTTGAAACTTGTAGGTATCTGGGTCTTTGCCATTTTCTATTGTATGTGAGAACATATAGACTTATTTTAGCTTCATGTGGCAATCTCCATCAGGATTGAGGTGTTAAAAATCTGTAGATTTTTATCAGAGTTGTTTTACAATCTGTTATCTTCATGAGTTTGATTGCGAGTGATTTAATTTATTTCCATTATTGAATGACTTTATTTATTCTGCAGCTTCTGTACTATAAAGTGAATGTTTGGGGTGAAAGAGTTATT
Source organism: Euperipatoides rowelli (assembly GCA_003024985.2). NCBI lineage: Eukaryota > Metazoa > Onychophora > Udeonychophora > Euonychophora > Peripatopsidae > Euperipatoides > Euperipatoides rowelli. The sequence continues at coordinate 13,603 of PXIH01S0008892.1, read as the reverse complement.
TTATCTATAATAAAGAGTGCTGAAATGTATTCTGCTGTTGTCTTCTAGAGATGAGTAGACTTCGGCTGTCAGCTTACTGCATCTGCCATTGTATAAGAAAAAGTAACATGAAGCGACTCAAGATATACATGAATATATTCTCAACTTCTCCATCAAGCATAATACACTATTCTCCAACACAGAGAAAATATGTTAAATGAATAAACAGGTTGACAAAAACAGCAAACAGATTGGCATAAACATATTTATTTCAAGCGAAATCTGGAATTCATTATATTCACTACTTTACTAAAAAAAAAAACTATCTTCTTAAAACTAAAGTGCAAATGCTAATAAAAATAATTTACATATTTAACTAATTTTATTTAAAAGGCAATTAACTGTTTCATTCATCTGTTTACAATCCAATACTGTAGATGGTGCCAGTCTATGATTACAATCTTTACTGTAGAAATAGTAAAGTTACAATCAGAATGTAAACAGATAAATGAACTCAAGCCAGAACAAATAAAAAACTACAAATTATTATATCTGGAACACTTGAATTATTGATTATAGTGAGTGCCTTAACTTTATTTTGATTGGTGAGTATAATGTAGATATTATATTATTTTATTTGCCTTTAGTGTATAAAATTAATGTATAAAGGGGATCTATTGTATTATTGTAGCCTATATGTAGTGGATGCCCATTGCAGCATAGCCTACTCGGTAACAATAGATGGCACTACAATTGCCAAAATTATTATTTTGTCATTGCTATAGTGTGTAGCCTTCAATGTTTCCAAATATTTTTTCAACTTGCTTTTNGAACAAGCTAATTTCAAAATGGTGTCTTTCAGCTCTCAATTTGCCTCGTCCTTTCTATGTTGTAATAACCATCTTTCATTCCAATTTGGAATACTATAATTCTTTGCATTTAGTTTATGCTCTGGGTATTTTGAAATATTCTTCTATTTTATAGCAGTGTTTAAATGTCATACAGTAGATTAAAACACATTTCAATCTGTTAAGGTACCGGTAGCTTACTATTTTTCATTTCTGTAATTAGTAACATTCATCAAGCAGTTGGCTCATCGATTTTTATTGGTCTAATTATTTTTTTATAATGTTAAAAGCATTGATAGTGATTGTCGCTTACTATATTTATTTTTGTTTTTAGCCCTAGTGATATTTTAGTTGTATACTCTTGGTTTTATGAATATACAGTAGGTATATTTTTATCATTTTAGTACCTTAACTTAAATTTGTGGGGTCGGTACGCTTTTATCAGCAAAAATATATTAGGAAACGTCAAGATTTTTTTGCGCAAATTAAAAGATTTAATTAAAATAAATCACGTATCTTGCCAAGGGCACTTCGTTGTCTATAGAATATGATCGTTTTGGAAAAAAACATCTTCGTTAATAATTGTGTAAGCCATTACATCGCCATTTGTCGTAGATACCACCTGGTGTATTTTACTATAAATACGGATGCTAATATTGGGGGAGCAGTTATTTTTAAATCACTTTTTATGGCAATAAAATTCCTAGATTTTTGATGAAGGAAGGATCTATGTGTAATTTTAGGTAATGTAAAATGGCTGTTTTCATCGCCAAACTGAGTATTAATGAAGATGTTTTTCTAAAACAATCATATTCTATAGACAACAAAGTGCCCTTGGCAAGTAAGTGATCTTGATACTTCCTAATATATTTTTGCTGATAAAACTATGCTGTCGCCAAAATTGTTCCAGTCTTGGGACTTGTTTGTTCCTTTATCTTGCTTTTTTTTTTTATGGCCTCAGATTCACAATTCTTCACGTTGTTTATAATTAGTTTATCTATAAAATTTTGGTTTATTTTCTACCACATTTCAATTGAGATATGGTAATTTTAGTTTTGGGTTTTATTTTAATATATTTCTGTTTGTACATTCATTTTAGTTTTCAAAATTTCCAAGTCTGGTTTTGATAACACCTTTCAAGTTTCCATGTTTAAAAATGGAGAATGTGATTCAGCCTAAAGACAAACACATTCCATTTAATTCAATAAAAAAAACTTCAAAGTTTTCCAATTCAATTTAAATTATATTTCTTTTCAGTGTTTATATAAATCATTAGTATAAGCGCTGAAATGAGTCCACATTAACAGTCAAGTCAATCAGGTGAATGAGTACACATTAACAATCAAGTCAAATCAGGTATGGTAACTATGAAATTTTCATGCAGTCTACCCCTATTTAATCATAAAATTTTCTTAAAATTTCAATTCAAAGTTATATAAATAAAATCAATTTCATTTGTAATAAAATTCAAATTTCTACTATTCCACCACCCCAATATGTGATTCTGGATGAGTGTTCTAGATTTATGCTGATTGACTGATAATATTAGGCCTACTGCATTTTTAAGCATGATTGACTGAAAAATAAGTTTTGCAATTGACAGATCAATCCTGATCAATTGGTTAATGACCTGTAAAGTATTCTATTAAGAAAAGTGAGATATTCAAAGAAGCTTAGTTAAAGAAGTACCATATTTATTAGTATTTGAATTTAACATTCCGTAGGTTATGTAGTTTATACCTTCCAGGTGTGTAATTCTGATTTAGAGCTACAGTAAATAGTATTTAGAATCATATTAGTTATCTGCTTATGAACTATTATAATTATTATTGTTATTAGGGCCTATTTTATTTGACTAAAGGATTAGGTAAAAATTTTAGCTGTAGGCTACAGTTATCCTTACATTTAAATTTAAGCTTTGTCACAGAAATTCAAAACAAATTACAAAATATAAAACAATATCTAAAGTATAAAATCCTATATGACAAAGCATAAAAGTTACAGTATAGCCAGATAAATGTGGACTAGCGCTATCGAATCTTGCACTCTTGTCCCTTCCACTCTTTTCCCAGATCCCATTCTCTACCTCCCTCTCTTCTCTCCTTCCTCTCCCCTTCCTTTTTCCCTTAATCTAGTTTAACCTTCTTAAATATTCATCCAATGCAACCCTAAACCATGTAGCTTTTTTTTTTTTACCAAATCTCTGGAAATTATTCCAGATCATCAAATTTCTTCAAAATATTGATTTGAAAATAGGATTTTTATTAAGAGCCATTGTCTGTAAGAATCAGGCAGACAGTTAGAGTGAAGGTCATCAATTTTTATAATTTTTTATATGTTGTAGCCTATGGTATTATGATGTCAGAAATTAATTTTTAACTTCCAACTCCTTTTACTTTGGCTCTTGTAGCCAAATATTGATAGCCATTTTCTCAGGCGAAATCCTGATTTAACATTTTTCTTGTTTTTGGATGTTTCTCATTTGAATAGCTCACATAATGACATGACTTTAATATTAGGTTATGAAAGTATTATTAAAAAAGTACTAAAATAACACACAAAATCCATGTCACTATATTGGCCTTTTATTTTTTATCCCTTTAAAAACTTAAAATTACAATTTTTTCAGGTATTGTGTGATTTCTATTTCACAAAGCCTTCATAGTGACATGTGTTTCTTGTTTAAATATGTTAGACCTTGATATATATGCTACAAGAATATACAAAAAAAACTCATGTCATTATTATGGCTGCTCTGCATATATAGTTTTAAAAGTTTGCGTTACCGGTAACGAAAAACTGACTTTTGGAACACCCTGTATCTACTATAGCCCTTATAGTTCCTCCATTAGGTATAGTGCATATATATGCTTAAAGGGGGATTCCTGCTTAATATGATTGCAAAAATATCTGTGTTGACACTAATAGTCAATCTCTGAATATTTTATTTTCAAAATCAGAGCAATACTTACATGTATCTGATATTTGTAATAAGGTTAAAAAGAAGAACTTTTGACAAAAGTTGCTTTTTTATTTTAAATATTTTTACATCAATTTTAGCCTATTGTCACTTATAGATTTGAGTTATATACAATAAGTAGTCTACTTTTTTCTGTACAGTAATTCAGTGTTGGAGAGTACTTGAGTAAAAGGAACGAGTTACTGTAATTAATTACTTTTTTCAGTAACGGCACAAGTAACTAGTTACTTTTAAATTGGAGTATTTAAGTGGGTAATTAGTTACAAATTATTAAGGAAGTAACTTACCGTTACTGTAATTAGTTACTTTTTTAATTTTTGCTAACTTTATTTTTTAATCTGTAATTATAGCCCACTATATTTTATCTGACAATAAAATCATTTTTATTACTTTTCTTTTTTTTTCTAATCACCTACAATAGCCATCTGATTTAAATATTTTGCTTCTCGGAAAAAGTTAAACTAATTCAGAAGGTCTTGCTATTTCCTTACCTTTCCATTTTATTTTAAAATAAAAGTACGTTGTTAGAGAGCAATATTTCTCCTTTGCAAGCTTTGCCTTTCTAAAAATAAACTTTTATCAATTTAAATGATTTCTTCATCTAATCTTCAA
>PXIH01S0008890.1:3847-15366 GCA_003024985.2 Euperipatoides rowelli | reverse complement strand
AAATTGATTAATTAAACAAGCATTTTTATACAAAAATACACATAAATCAATGAAGTTGAAATAGGCATTGATAAACCACTTTAAGATCTTAGCCTCACTCAGGATATAGATCTTAATTAGGCTACAACAAATAATTTTTACAAAAGATTTACATGGTTTTAACTCATTTATGGTTTTTGAAAATAATAATTTGGCAAGTTGAACTCATATGTTGCATTAGTATACCATAAAGAAAAAGGAGTCGAAAGGAGAGAAAAAACAGATAAAACAAATACCTGCCAGGTCTATCAAAGTCATACAGCCTTTACAAATCTCCGTTTATAATTTTAATCATTGTAGGGATTGAAGATTGAGCAAATCTTTTTGTTCTTTTATATGAGTAGAACATCTTGATGGAATTTGTGGTAGCGATAGATTGATCTGACATTTCATTGTATTTGTTTGGTACATAGGCTACTGATTAAATCATTCTAATGTCCTTTTTCGCTTATAAACTATTAAAAGTTTTAATAATAATAAAAATAATACAGTTTTATACTTGAATAACAAAACCTCTGAGGCCCCTTCCTGTTCCAGCCCCTTAACTGATTTTGTTGGCCTTAATTAAAAAAAAAAAAAAAAAATGCTAATTTTAGTTTCTATATACATTTTTTGAAGGATTAGCTAAATATTGTCACAAAAATTTATTGTACTGAATTTGAAATTATTTGTTAATTAACAAAATATAATAAATAGCCCTGCTAATTTTAATTATAATTAGTTATTATAAACTGTTTTGATGATAATTGAGATTATTTACTCTTGCTCATTAACAGAATTAACATCCATGATGTCATCTGGATAAGATTTATTACATTTAAATGGGATTACATACTGCTATAAAATTACAGAAATACTGTTTCAAAAAGAAAATAAGTTTTGTCGATCAGTTTATTGGCAAAGTTTGGTGTCTGCTGCAACATTTGCCTTTATAGATTTTATAGTATGTTGTTGTGCGTCATATTTGTATTTGTATAACAGCATGCAGTTTAATTTAGATTGTCACTTAAGTTATTTTTTCTGCTCTCATACCTTGTAGGTGAAATTATCAGGATTGATTCCACTGAGATCCAGACTTTCCCTAGTATTCCATTGATAAGGATATTCCAATTTTTATTGGTTTTTAAAATGCCAATTCATAGCTAATGTATGCCAATTAGCTGAGTACTGTAGAATGTCGATGAAGTCTGCATGCACAGTTATCATTTGTCGGGGTAAGGGCGGACACCCTTGCTCGATGCCATGCGAGCGAACCTTAGATTTACCACAATGCACTGAAAAGCTGCCCAGGCGCACTTGTTTGGCTAGAATGATAATTCTTTAAAGGACTGTTTTTAAAATGGTGCATTTATTTCGGTTACAAGGAACACTCTCCTGAACCTTAAATGAGTTAAAAACTAGGGGGGGATGCAGTTGCATGGCGCAGCTTAGATTTCTTTTAGAGTGACAAAAAGTTTGTGTGTTGGCACACTTCACATAACTTTGGCCGAGAAATAGGGGTGGCACACTTATTTGGTGTGACATTCATTGACAGCATTCTACGATAAGTTCAGTTGGGGGAAATTTTTAAATTTACCCAACACAAATGTTTAAACAAGGCAACCAAAACACAATTATAGACCAAAGAAGTAATAATGGAAAATGATTCCACTGTTAGGCCAAGATCATTTCTCACGTAAACTTAGTACAGAGAAACATAGGTATGTTTAGGCAAATGTACTGTATGTATAAATGTAATATCCCAAATCCCAGGGTGTCTAGGCATGATTGTCTGACATTGCACTAAGCCCTCCCGTTCTAAGCCCTATAGATTGCCTACTGCCAATGCACAAAGTATAGGTCACCGAAAGGCTTCTGTAGACATCCTGATTCTGATTCTTTAGAAATTTAAGAATGTATATTCTTTGTTCAAGCTATTTTTTAAAGGGGAAGTGGAAGTAAAAATATAATCTCTTAACCTGGTTTGTGCATATGATGTTATTAAATGAATGCTTTCAGAAAAAAAAAAATTGATAGCCTATATATTTTCTTTTCACATTTTTTTCTATTTGTAATGGAAAAATGTTTTTAAAAAGTATTAGTTTTTTGGCAGGAGGGGGATAAAAGCATAATCTAGTAATTTGTAGATATAAACTACCTATTACCATATCAAATTGTGCTTTCATTTTCCTGAAAAAGCAAAAATAATTGCTTAATGGGATATTCTTTGTTTAAAAAATATCTATTTGAAATGCCTGAATTTTTTTTTTAATAAACAAATCAGGCTATTTTTAATAAACAAATTAGGGGAAAGTAAAATTTAAAAATTAAATTTCACTGTCTGCTTTCTCCAATACATATTAGCATCACACATTTTTAAAAAAAATGGCTATTTACTCACTTCTAAAGTTTAATAGTCTCAAGCTGTTGGACAGACTAATTTTCAAACTGAGCTTTCCCCTCTCATCATTTTATGAATAATTTATTTTTAATTTATAGACCCATTTCAAAATGGTTCCTTAGAAGTTTATACAGTATATTTTGTAAAGTTTAGACTATTTAGTAATCAAATTTTTTAACAAAATGATTATCTGGTGTTGTCATTCAAATTTCTCAAATTAATGTGTAGAATGCTTATGTACAATATTGTATAGTAGTTACAGCATATTTTACAGTAAAATATTTGAAAGCACATTTCTGTATTATGTATGAATTGGTTAATTGTTTTGTTTTACCATAATGAGATTGTCAAAATGCAGTTAGGACTTGTTTTGACTTAAAAATGTATTGTAAAATGCTCAATATGTAATACCATTAAATATCAGCTTTGTTTTTAATTAACATTTTATTTTTTAATTCATAAAACCATAATTACTGATTATAAAAGTAACTGCAAGTTTTGGCGTCAGTTGACTAGCTTTATTTATTTTTAGTCTTTGAACTAAAATCTGACATTTATAGAATAATTCGGAAATCTTAATTTAAAATTAATATGGACTATATTCTGCATTCCTAATGGATATATTTTAGCTGAAATATAAAAATATGTTTGCTGGTATTCAGAGCCTGATTGCTGGGAAAAGGGGGGGGGGGGGGTTACTGGGTAGTATGATAAAAATTCCTTGAATAGTTGGAAGGGATGGGGCATTTTTTGTCAATTTAGGCAACAAATTTATATCAAAATTACCTAACAAAGTATCATTAAAGTTCTTTAAAAATTCTGTGAAGACAGGACCTCTCAAGAGTAGGCCTATGTGGAAAGGTGGCAATTTTTTTTTCCAAATTGCCACCTTTCCAAGGAAATTAAATTTATCCATCCATCCATTCAAGGTAATGTTAGGATCCATTTTTTTTAAATAAAACTGGTATGGAAATTAATTGAAAATAGAAGAAAAAAATTAAATTATGTTTTTATACTATGGCCTTGGATTTTATTTTTCCAATTTTGATAAAATTTTATATTAAAAAAATCCCTAGATTTAACCCTAAACTTACCCAAAGGGAAATGATGGATAAAATATATATTTTTTTGTGAAATGAAAAGAAGAAAAATGTGACTAGTACAGTCAGTTTTTAGACACTATTAATTTATAGGAAACCCAGAATCCTAAATGCTTATTGTCTAAAGAATGTTAATTTCTTGTTTTGCCTGCCCATAAGAATTAACAGGGTTGAAATAACATGCTAGTGAAGAAGGGGAGGGGTGTATCTGCCTATTCATTTTTTTTACCATCAATGTCTTATGGAATAATTTATAAAAACATTTGGTTATTGATTTTGAGTATGCTGATTTTATTTTTTAAATTAAATTTTTTAAGGGGCTTTTTCCTTAGTATAATACAGTATACATTTTTAATGCCACCTGGGAAAGGTGAGGACAAATATAAAAATTTTCAAAAATTAATCATCTGAAACAGAAATATAAAAATATTAAGTATAGGAAAGGAGAAAGAGTACATTTTTCTAAAGCAAATATTTAAATTGGTAAGAGGTAGAGAGTTCTAATGTTGTTGTATTGTTTTTAAAATATGTTGAGTGGAAGAAGAGTTAGAATTAGAAGCCAACTGTAACCACTGTACTTTTAATTACTTAGATTAGGGCTGGTGCCACAGATCCTCAAAACTTGCCAAAGTTGATTTTATAATTAAAAAATAAAAATCTTCTTTTGTACGGTATATACATGTACTGTATATAACAAATAATGTAATGAAAATTGAAAAGATTATTTACATTATATTTTTTTTTTGTGATTTAAAAGGTAAGAGACTTAGTTCCAGAATCCCAGGCTTACATGGACTTGTTGGCATTTGAACGCAAACTAGATGCTACTATCATGAGAAAGCGATTGGATATCCAAGAAGCTCTTAAAAGACCCATGAAGGTAAATTTTATTAATTCTTATATCCTAATATTCTATATTTCTAAACACCTTAAAATGAAGCACAATTTTAAACAATGTTTAAGTTAGGTTTACAGACCACCCAATTCTTCATGTTTGATAAAAATCTCTCAAACCCTTTTGGACCTTTTGATATCTTACCTGATTCCAGTTATGATTATTGGAGATTTCAATGTAGATATATATAAAAAAATTTACAATAATAAAAAATTCACCTCAGTATTTAAAAATGCTCTCTTTTCACAATTAAATATCCTATATATGAATCACTGAAAATTCAGAAACACTCATTGACCATTGCTGGTTTAAACAAACCCGATATTTGTACAGCGGTCTTAAATTATAATTGTTTTAGGAACCTTCTCATGACCTCATGATTCTTACATTTTAACATAAAGGGACTCTACAAACAAGCATTTAAAGCAACAATTTAAAAAGACCGACTTCCTAAATGATGTCAAAATGTCCTTGTCATAACATTTGTATTGCTCAACGAAGTTGATGACCAGTTGGAACTAATGACCAAATTCATTACAACCCCCCCCCCCCCTATAAAAATATTAGTAAAAATTAAATCCACAAAAGAGCTCCATACCTTAAAAAAAATCCTCCTCCTAAAAAAAACAAATAAAAATAAGGCACACCTCCAAGCCTTAACAATGGAAGTCAATCCATATTTAAGACAACACAAAAATCAATTTTGTGGAAAATATATTAATGATAATAAATATAATTTAGACCTCCTTTGGAAATCTTTAAAAGAAATCACCGGAATTAAAAAAATAATGATAACAGTATGTTACTTTCAAAGAAGGATTTAAATAATTGCTTTATCAATGTTGGGGAAGAAACTTATTAAGGCCGGATTCTAGAATCAAAATAATTCACATTGTAGAAGAGAAGCATAAACCATTTTTGACCCAAATAAAATCACTAAATTCAAATTGGTCACAATTGAAAATATTTCTAATATATCTTCATTGCCAAGCTCAATGGCAGTTGGAATAGATGGAATAAATTCCAAAATTCTTAAAATATCACTTCTTATAATGGTGGACTTAACATTAATAAATAAAAAAATTTCTATTAATGAGCAAACTTCCACAAAAATGGAAGACCGGTGATGTAACATCCATTCACAAAAATGGAAAAAAGTTAACCCATTAAATTTGATATTACCAATAGAGACCCATTACAGTTTCACCAATATTGGGAAAAATTTTAGAAAGTAAAGTAGTGGAACAAATATCAGACTATCTGGACTCAAACAACCTTTTCTGCAGCAAACAAACCGGCTTTTAGAAACTATATTCCACCTCAACTTGTTTAACAAAATTGAAAGATAATTGGAAACAATAAATAGATAAAGATAACATAGTTGGTGTTTTGTCCTTAGACTTAACGAAAGCCTTTGACTGCCTTTCACATCAAAATCTAATCTTTAAACTAAAAAATAAAATGAAAAATTATCAAATTTAAAACAAATAAAATATGGGGTTGTTCCTCAGGGATCAACATTAACTTCTCTCCTATTCCTGCTATTTATTGCTAAATATTGTAAAACACAAAATCATAAATAATTTGAAATTAAACCTAGAATCAGACTTACACAGAATTTGCTCGTGGTTGTCTCTCAATGGTCTAAAATTTAACAGTTCTAAACCAAATTTATGGTCATTATTACTGGGAAAACTAAAAGATTAATAGAAACAGACAAATCACACTAATTCATAACAAAATGGAAATTCTACAATCCAAAGAAATAAACATTCTAGGCATCGTAATTGATGAATAGCTAAACTGGATTAAAGTTGAATACCTTTAAAAAAAAATAATGGGAAAAATTAGATACATTACGAAGTTCAAAAAAGTTCTACTTATGACATCAAAAATCTATTTATACAGTATAACACACTAATTGAATCTAAACTGAATTATTGTAATATTTTATATTTTGGTAGCAATAAAAAAATCGCCAATCGAATTACAAAAAATACAAAATTTTGTACCCCATCTACTGTTATTTGGAAAAGATCCTTCAAGTACAACCAAAGCAATTTCCACTCTAAAATGGGAAAAAACCTACAAGCAATATAGGCTACAAAATATCAAAGGCAACCATAGTTTGCAAAGGATTTAATGGTCAATCACCTGGTTATATATCTGAAATGTTTTCAATAACAAAGTATTCATAAATAAAACACAAGACAATCACCAGCCTATATCCATGTTGCTCCTAAAAAATCTGAACTCTCTTCAAGGTCATTTAAACACCATCCCATTAACTAAGGGAATAGCCTACCACAAGAAATAAAATCTGAAAATACTATTGCCACTTTCAAAACAAGGAACAACAACTTTATCTAACCAAAAAATTCATAACATTGTAATCACACGCATACTTATTCAGTTTGTTTTGGCATATAATAAACTTGCCTGTATAAATTAAATGCTAAATTTAGCTAACTATAGCAACAAATTTAATTTATTTACAACCTTTATTTATTTTTATTTTATTTAAATGTTTTTGTTTAATTGTATTTGTCCTGAAATAACAAGGGATCAAGAGCAATACCTGACCTGGGTTGAGATAAATAAATAAAATAAAGGCTACTTGTTTCTTTGATTTAGCTAAATTTCAAATTTTTTTTTTTAAAAAAAGCATACCTTTTACAAACAAACAAACCACAAAACACTAGCTACCTAATTATGCAACTTAAATATTGGCATAAAAATGAATATGTTATTTCTTATAATTCCAAATGTATTATAGAAAGCTAGGTAAAATTTTAATGAAATCCACAAACCTGCAGAGATGTTGCAATTGAGCTAATAAAATGAATGTCAGACATGTTTTATCTTGACAATTATTTGTGGCAGGTAATTTAATTACAGAGTACAGTAACTACAATTCCTTATAACCTCAGGGGCCACTTCACAATTTTAAAATTAAACTATCCATTTAGCAAATGGCTTAGTGTTAAGTGACTAATTTACAAAAGTGTTGATGGGATCACTCTAGGTACAAAATAAATAAAAACCTGATTATAAATCACAGGTATTTCCTAGTAAAGTGTTTGTGCAGAACTGATTTGGAAAAATATATAATAACAATAAACATACTGTAAATAGCTGGAGGCAATTTTAAGATGGTCATATTTTTTTCTGTGGCTTTTATACAGACTTACCTATTAAAGAGAATGGTATAATATTTTTATTAAAGAAGAAGAAAAAAAGAATACCATACCGGTACTTAAAAAAAATAAAAATGTGATAAACTTTGGCCATTAAAAAATATTTAATGTTTGAACCATATTTTTAGTTCTTTGAAGACTTCTGGTTATACATTTGGCTACTTAGTGTAGAATAGTAGTATGCATGTATCTCTTAATTTAGATCTTTTATCAATGTTTTCATTGTTAAGATTAAGTGATTTTCTTACTTTCAGTTATATTGTTAAAACAGTAGCCTACTATCTTTCATTAACATACTTTTCATTAAACTATTTTAGAATAGAAAAAATAAATTTAATCTTCACTTTAAATTTGAGTTAAAAAACAGTGTTTTAATAAACAGTATACTGTATATAATAAATGCATTCTGGTCAGAAATTATTATAATGGTTATATTATTGAATATATTCAATATACAGTAGTTGCATAGTACTGGAATGAACATTATCCAGAGAAAGATGTGAGGTATTTAAAGTTTATGAAAGTCTCCTTTTGGCTAAAGTGATCTTTGGAACTAGTAGCTATTGGATAGCAAAGTTTATCCCACTAGGTGTTGGTTTCTTAGTGGATTCAACACACACCATGTAGTTATTACAGTAGCATCTTCCACTGAATCAACGGTAACTCATTTATCTTATTAGTTCCCTCAATATCTTGCCTTAAGTAAAACTCTGTACAAGGTACAGTTTTTTACCCACTCCTTAGTCCTCTGGTTAATCTAGAAGGCTCATTGCATTAGTGTCAACAGTTTATACAGTATCTTATTGTTGACAAGACAATCATATTTTTCCATCTCCCATAATGCTTCTTTCAAAGCATTATTAAGAAATACCAACTACAATTTATTCAGTATATTATACATACAAACTTGAATTCTATTATGGTGCAAGGGACCTCAGGAGACTAAAAACTATTTACAAATCCAAAATTTAGCCTTAAGAGTTGCATACAGTGTTTTGTTTAATTCTAGAATACAGATAGTAAGATTATTAAAAAGAATAAAAAAAATTATCCTTGGTTGATTCTTTTAAGCATGGGTTGACTTAATTGAGGGTTAACTAGTTAGAATTGTAATGGGTGTATAATAGTTCATAGTTGTTGTTTTTTTTAATTAAAATTCCCAAAATTCAAAGGGAGACAAAATACTGTATATTAAAAAAAAATATTTAAAAAAAAAAAAAAAAATTATAAAAAATATATACAGTATATACTGTATATTACCGGTATATAAATATAAAAAAAAAAGTATTAGATTAGGACATGGGACAACCACGCTGAACTATGGTCTGTTGTCCGGCGTATTTGTATTTGAGCTTTTTTTTTTTTTTACTGGTATGGTTTGAGATTAATGACTTCGATTTTGTTCAACATGACATGTGGTTTATATTTTTATTGCTTTAGGACATTACAATTTCTCGTATTTATTTATAATTATCTTATAGAAAATGTAACAGGACCATTAATTGTAGAGCAATTATACTATGGGGAAATGATGGCTTTTAATAGTTTCAATTAAAAATATGTGAAACTAGTAACTTTGTTCTTTGCAATTTACATTTAAATTAGTAATCCAGTGTTGGTCAAAATTCGACCAATATGAAAAGTAAAAAGCTACCACTCCTTTGTAAAAAGCCACTCCAACGCTAAACAATCAATGTTTTAATTTTAAAATATAAATTTTAGCCCATTGCACTCCCTCTCCATATAAACTATAACTCTGCCAAATCTCACACTCCGTGCACCCAATGCAAAGTTTTCCCTTCACGTATTAATATATAGATGCTTATTATGAACAGTAGAACCTTACAATTTCTGATATTTATTTCTATTTAGCATACCGTACAGTATATATTAAAAAAGTTATAACATTAATTATAGTGTAGAATTAATATTTAGACAATTTTAGGACAGGAGGGAACAATTATTGCAATCATAATATTTCAATTAAACAATGGCCACAAGTGAGATGTACCGTAACAAAGTGAATAGCCTATTGATATTCTAATCACTGTTGGAATTAATATTTCTAAACAAACAAAAAAAAAAAAACTTTATTTGTTAAATTAGTTTTGTTTACTAGCCTAGTCCATTTTTAAAATGTGATATAAACACAAGTCTTTAATCAGTTATTAAATTCTATTGCATAAACTCTTTCCCCTTCCACTTCATAATTAAAATCGAGTCGTTAAAGTTAGGAAGTTTTTTTTTTTTTTAATTAGGCCTTTTGATAAAGATAACTAAGTCTATTTTTTCTTTAAATTAAAGGATTAGCTTATTTGGAAATAAGTGCTACTGTAAATTTTGCTGACATTTTTATTCACATTTTAAAATATATTTTCAGGCAGCTTGCTATTATGGCTTAGGGGATCATGCGGGAAAAACAAGTTTCAGGCGGCATTGCCATGGTTGCCATGAGATTTCAAGAGGCTTGGAAGAAAATATGAATAATAACTAAATAGAAAAAGCATAATAGAGTTATAAACAATAAATAACCTCAATGTTAGAAGTAATGTTAATTCCTTACCACTAACCAGATTGTTTACCTGGATGTTACTAAATAATTTTAAGTGATGTTGCATAAAATGTAATATATAGGCATAATTTTTTTTTTCAACAAGGGAACCTCTTTTTTTTTTAGTGATTATCTTTCATTATTTTTCAAAACACTAAATGATAAAATAATAAATGCTAAATTCATTGGGTGTCACCTTCAAATGAAAGCCCAATGGATATTAATGGCGCAAAAAGAGGAAAGATATGCAGTACTTTTAGGATAGTAAATCTGCTTTATTACTAAAGAAACAAAACATTACGGCTTTTTTTTTTTTTTAATCAAATATCATTTATCGATGTTTATGATCATATATTATGCACAATTTAATGAAATACACGTCATAATCTATGAGAACACATCAAATCAAAGAGGAAAATAATGAAAAACACTAAGCTAATTTTAGGATATTAAAACAGGAAAATATTAAGACATTTTGACAATATGGCTTATTTTTTTTTTTATCAAATAACATTTACCGGTAGCATTATTTAAGGCGCATACATTATAATAAATTGTAATGAATACAAAATCCAAAAACAAAGAGAACAAGTTAAATAAAAAACTCAATGAATATTATTAAAGCAAAAAGAAATGCTGCGCTTAATAATTCACTTAAAAATTTTTTATTTTTTTCCCCTACTACTATTATAGCCTAATAAATTATATTTACCGTACCTAAATTTTAAATATATTGTGGTAGAAAGGGGGCAGACAGGCTTGAAATGTAATACTCAAAAATTTTAATGTCTTTCTATGAAAAAATAGTTTTGGTTAATGTCGCTATTCCCAGGAATAGAACTAAGACATTAACCAGGGATTACTTGTGTACGATAACATAGTCTATACAATATTTATATATGCTAATTTGTTGCCTTTATTTGGCTTTGCTTTCTTGTAATTTTCTCTATAGATAGGCTACTGTCATTTAAAAAAAAATCAATGTTACTTTATATTGATTTATCATTAGTTGGAAAAATGTTTTATTTAGACTAATTTCGATTTTAATTTATCTAGCACAAGCGCAAACTTCGTATATTTATCTCAAATACATTTTATCCTGCCAAACCAGATGCTGAGGTAAGTTTTCACTTTAAGATTGTTATTTTTACACTATACTTAAACTTAATGTATAAACAAGGAAATCTTGTTATTAAAATAAATTTTGAGAAAAAGTATTTTAAAAATCCAGTTGCTTAATTGTTCATTAAATCTATTATATCGGCTTTAACCCTGCAGTCGTCGCGGTCAAAAAGTTACACGGGTAGTCGCGGTGTATCTGTGAGATAACATGTGTTTATTTCAAGATAAAATAGAC
>PXIH01S0008880.1:1593-13532 GCA_003024985.2 Euperipatoides rowelli | reverse complement strand
AATTGGATTCAAGGCTACCGGCTGTGGCGTTATGTCATTCAAGATGTCATCTGTATTAGATGGGGTCTGTAGGTGAGTCCAGTCCATATTAGACAGGGCCTTACAAGTTTCTGGGTCTCCAGTAGGTGGCATGGACACAGCTGGTCAGCATGTCTCTTTCCCTGTTTTCCGTTTTCGAAAAGGATCCAGAAACTGACTGGGCTCAGGATCTTCTTGATGCGGCCAATTTCTATTTTTGGAAGTATTTTCCCAGGTGATAGGATCGGGCCAGAATGTGTTGACCAACGGTGAATTCTGCCTAAAATTGCTTAAGGGGATGGGAGGTAAGGGATTAATCCTTTATAGACATTCTCAGAGGGGTCGTCCTAAAAGCATCTCCACAGGGGATTGTCCCAGAGTGACGTGGGGGTGCATCAGTATTTGAAAAGCAGTTCATTTAGCCTGAAAATGTAGAGGGACCTTGGTGTCTTTTTCTAGTTTGGTTAGAAGGGTATTGAAGGTATCGACAAATTTTTCGGCTTGGCCGTTGGAAGTGGGGTGGTAGGTGGGCTTTTGGTGTGGGAGATCCTTGGTTTTTACAGAATTTTTCAAAGAGTCCAGAGGTAAACTGAGTACTTTGTCAGAGAAGGTGGTTGGGGTAACTGAAGTGGGTGAAAATCTTGTTGAGTTCAAGCATGATAGAGTTCGAGTCTGTTCCTGGTAGAACCATGACTTCAGGCCACTTGGAGAAGTCCAAGTGTACTCTTTGCCAGGGCCCCGCTGGCCTAATTCAGTAATGCAATGGTGTCTTTGTGGGGTTCTTAGCTTGGACCTGGCAAGTCTTACAAGTGAGTGCCTCATGTTCAATTTCAGAATCCATCTTGGGCTACCAACAGATAGAGCGAGCTAAGAGCTTCAGTTTTACGATGCCAATGTGACCTCTATGAAGCTCTTATAGTATGTTGGGGAAGATTGAAGTGGGGGTAACCACTCTTAAACCACAGAGGAGACATCCTTCTTGTAAGTTTGCATCCTTGTTGTGTTTATTGTGGGGTCAACTGTTTTTAACAAAGTTGCAAATTTTTGAAAGTTCAGCATCCTTGGCTGTTTCTTGAGCGATATCTTAAACTGACCAAGGAAAATTCTCTAAAAGGTGGATGGTTAGAATGTCTTCTGAATGTTCCTCTTCAGAAGTTGGGTGACTGTTAGGTGTAGCCTAGATAACACATCAGCATTAATGTTGTCCATGGAGGTCTTGTAATGGATGTCAAAGTCTTAGGCTGAAAGGATGAGGCCCACCTTTGCAAACGGCTTGCAGATATGACCAGAATTTCCTTAGTGGCATGGAAGATCCTGGTCAGTGGTTTGTGATCCATATATAGTGAGAATTTTCTGCCAAACAAAAACTTATGGAATTTTTTAACCTTGAAGATTATCCCAAGAGCTTCCTTATCTAATTGGCTGTAATTTTGCTCTGGTTTAGACAAGGAACGGGAAGCAAACATAATGGGTCTCTCTGAGCCATCAGGGAACTGGTGGGAGAGGATGGCACCGATGCCCCACGGTGAAGCGTCTGTAGCTAGAATGATAGGAAGCTTGGGGTCGTAGTAGGTTAAAATTTCATTTGAGTTGACGACCAGTTTGACTAATTCAAACTGTTTAGCGGTATCAATGTCCCATGACCATCTGGAATTCTTGCAAAGAAGTTTGTTCAAGAGGGCAGTCTTGGCGGCTCGATCAGGAATAAATTTTCTATAATAGCCAACGAGCCCTAAAAATGAACGCAATTGGTCAGAAATTTAGGGTCTAGAGCTAAAGTGATGGCCTTGATTTTAAAAGGGGAGGGGCTTATGCCCTGATGGGAAATTACATGCCCTAGGTATTTGACTTGGTCTTTGAAAAAGACACACTTTTCTAATAAAGTGAAACACCAGCTTTATCAAGGGCAGAGAATACTTTCTTCAAGTCAGTTATATGGGTTTCCTAGTCGGAGCTAGCGATTAGAATGTCGTCAAGGTAGCAGCTGACGTCTATACCGGCTAGAATCGTGTCCATGATTTGTTGGAAGATTGCCGGTGCAGAGGCAACTCTCAAAGGTAACCGGGTCACGCTGAATAGGCCATTGTGAGAGTTAAAGTCTGTAGTTTTAACTGGGTGGCTTGGAATCAACCTTAATAAGCGGGGGTGAAGGGGTGAAATTTAAGAAGTTCGGAACTAGGCACACCCTAAGTGGAGGTTCCTTCCTTGGTGATTACTAAGTCTAGGTTTGTAGCTTTAAAACTATTAAACTCAATGCTGACTTTACAAACTCCCAGCGGTTTGATAAGGTGATCAAAAGTGCATAGAATCATAGCTGTGGGGAGCAGCTTGCGTTAGGCCAGTATTTCATGAATACGCGGTGAGGTAAGATGCTCATGACCGCACCTGAGTCGACCGAACGGGAGAAGCTTCCCATCGACTTTGAGATGTGCAATAAACGGACTAACATTGCAGTAACTAATTTCAAAAGTCGTGTTGACAACTAAATTGTTTTCTTCTAAGAGATCTTCCAAGTCATGTGCGCTTACATGATAAGTTGGCTGCTTCCCTTTATTTGCCAGAAATCTGCTGCTTAGTTTTAAAGAGTGGCAAATGGCTCATAAGGGTCCCTTCTTGCAATAAAAGCACTCTGCATCCTTAAAGCTGCAATCGGCACTTCTACGCGCGGCTCCGTACCACTTGCAGTCGAATCTTTGGGCTTCTCCAGAGGGTGCTTGCTTGAATTTGTTTGGAGTTTTGTTAGACAGAAGGCTGCTGTAGTTAACTTTATTCTTTAGAATGGCAGTATTTTATTCGAAACTTCATCCACAGTCGCTAGCTGGATTACGGTTTCCAAGGAGACGTCATCTTTCTCTAAAAGAAGATGTTTTTGAAATGCGCTGTCACTTGTACCAAATATGAACTGGTGAACTAACGAAGAATTTAGGTTGTCTTTGAACTCACAATGGAGGGTGAATTTTTGCAGCTCTGCGGTGAAATCAGCTGCCAGCTCATTCACTAGTTGCATTCTTTTTCAGAAATTGAATCTTTCAATATGTGCTAGAGACTTCAGGAAAAAGTGTTTTTCAAGTGTTTGTAAAATCTGGGAAAGGCTACTATCAGTCGGTGAACTTGGAGCTAATAAATCACAGAGTAAGTTGAAGGCGAAATCCCTTATAATGGTTAAAACGGTTGCCTTCCGAACATCTTCCTTAACATGATGAGCTTCGAGGTAAAATTTAATTCTGTCCACACATCTATTCCAATTCATCCTGAGTGGATCGAATGATTCGATTTTGAAATCCATCTTTTTTTTTAAAAAAAAAAAAAATTAAAAACTCAGAAATTTTTTTTAAAACCTTGTCGCAAATGAAATGTCCTAGCACAGAGACATACACGGGTAGGTAAGGTTAACACTTTTATTAAGGACAGAGCAGGGAAGGTATATTTCCTGAATACAATTCTGTAACTAATAGAATAGCAATTCTTTAACAATAGAAACAACTGCAATTCTGTAAGAATAGCAGCATGTGCTGCATTGTACTGTATATGCAGTAATCTAAGGTATTTGTGATACAGTACAAAAACCAATGTATTTTATTGACATTTAATTCTGAAATTCAATGTGGGAATTGAAAATTGTTAACCAATTTACACTGGACTTTCTGATTTATGTATATTTTTAGAATGCATTGAAAGAAGAAATATCTATTATTGGATTATCTGCTTATGAAAAATAGGAGTTAAGGTTTAAGTTAAACACATTTACCATGAAATATGTTGCAAAATCACCTGTAATCTTTAACATTTACTATGACATCTAATATATAAATTAATATAAACATACTAACCAAAAAATATTTACATAGATCAAGATACAACATGAATCAGAAATTAGTATTATATTACAATTGATCTAAGATAATATTAATTATATTTTTAAACAGACTGTAAATGGTTTCTGATAAAAAAAAATTTGCAATGGAGCACGACTTTATTCCACTTATCAACAGACGTTAAGCGATAAATCTAGTTAATTCATGTCTAACTCTTCTTTTAAACTAAGTTAAACTATGATTTTGTTGTATTTGCTTAGGGTAGGTAAGGGGATAATAAAAGAGTGAGGGAGATGGAGGGTGAGAAATACTTTTTGTAATTAAGAACAGATAAAAGTCTACTGAGACTTATTTCTGATTTTATAATAAATAAATATTTTCATACTGACNTAGGCTACTGATTTTCACACTGAAAATGTTAGCATTAAGCATGCGCATTGCACAGGAACATTAGCTGAAGACGTCCAGATATTGCGTTCAATTAACCATAAAAGTACAATCAATTCAATGAGAATTAACAATTTGTAAATTTTCGAAAAATAAACAATTCTCAAGAAATTCAAACTTTTTTTATATTAAAATATTAGTGGGTCTATCTTTTCTCAAAATAATTTTATTTTATAAATCGTAAAATTAATCGAGGCCTTGCTCTTCAGTGTCACGTCTATAGTAAAAACAACAAGTAATCACCTTTTTTTTAATCTGTCTCTTCTCACAAATGATAGCCATTCATTTCAAGTTCTCTGTTGTTTGTTAACTTAGTGAGCCAGCTTTCAGTTATCAGGATTATGACTGAATTGGTGTGAATAATATATTGAGTAAACTCTGTTAATTTTGTTTTTCATGGAGTTTAAATAAGTTAAAACCAGAAGATGAGAAGAGACATTCTTTATCTGCTATTGACTTGCATCATTATTAGAACTGGAGGGAAATGCACTTCTAATATTAATGAATATTTTCAGTGAATATTTACTTATATTTAGAATATTTAAAAAATTATATTCTTTAGATCTCGACAACTGAGGAGCATCTAGATTTACAGGCTGCAATTATGTATATGTCAAATACCAGAGTGGTAAGGCTTCGCTGGGCTAGTCATGACCTTTCTCATAGAGCTTCCCTCCCTCCTAGATGTTCTATTCTATCATGAGAAAGCTTATGTATTTTTATAATCTAATTTACGTCACAGCCTGATTTATTGCTGGATCTGCGCGGCTACTTAGCCCCGAATTCACCGCTCATTTAAAATGGCAGTGACATGGAGGAATATGTATAGTCACTCTAGAGCCAGGAATGTACCTACTGAGATGGAGCCTTGTTTATAATTTACATACCTCATAATGTCATACATATACATTCTAATGCATATGCATCTTTTATATAGGTACTACTTCTATCAACTAAGCCACTGTAGATCATATTTATAACTTACACTATGCACCCTGCCTTAGCAGTATGCCAACCTACCAAGTTACAAATATGATCTCTGACTTGGAAATATATTTATTCTCTCCATACGTCATGCATAGGGAACTCGGCGCCTGAAACTTCAAGTGTCATACATGAGCTCTCATAGACCAGAAAGATATGTTCCGGGGAGAATTATCGAATATATATTATATCTCCAATACTAGACTGTATTTACACTTACATGCAAATAGTATAAATTAGAAATCACTAATTTGAGTACATTCACATGTAGGCTATACATAAATAAAGACTAGCCCTGAGAATTGATATATATATCGAAAAGAGGTCCAATTGTGCCAACTTAGATGATAAACTCTCAACGGGGCTAAGAAATCAGCACAATGAGACAAGGTAAAGGCGAGCTAACTAAAACCTAATTAAAATCTAGCCCAGACCGGCCGACAAAGGGTTAAGAGGAGAATGGGGGAGTAACCCTTTTTTTTTATATCCCTGGCCCGATAGAAAAGCACAGGTACTACCCCTGTCTCACAATCGCTAAGGAGACTATCTAAAAAAGAGTGGTTAATATTATAAGTCATTTCAATATCTAAATCTACACACACACACACAAAAGCAGAGTTAATTAGCAAATATTCATATTTATTTGCTTGAAAATTGTATTGCACAACAAATTCCTTTCCCATTGATAAATTTATAATAATAAATCCCTTTTACAATTAAACTTTAAAATTATGGCCAAAATCTGCAGCAAAGAGAATAGAAAACAAGAGGGAGGGAAGGAGGGGGCATAACCAAAGGGGATAAAATACGGGATGGGGTGAAAACAAGAGTTCTTAGCAAAAATATACTTTTTGGAAAAAGTCTTACTGATACTGGAAATGTCCAAAGGGGTTGATATCTGAGTTCAGCTTGTCCCATCCAAAAAGTCACAGAATTGAAATTATTGTGCGGATTAAGGTATTTTTTCCTCACTAATAGAATAACTAATTAGTGTTAAGAATATCAAAAATCAAAATGATATGAACAAAATTAAAAGAATAACATTTTTTTTTTTTCAAAAGGCTTAATTTTGTAGTCTGGAAAGCTAGACAAGTAAAAAAAAAAAAGCCAATACAGAAATTTTTAATAAAGCAAGAAAAAAAATGTTAAAAAAAAAATAATAGTAAATAATGAGGCAAAAAAACATTTTTGCCTCATGATAACACAAATTGTACTTTAATCATTTTATTTATTTGTTACATTAAATGTTTTTAGTTTATGTAATGTTTATGAGAGAGTGGGTATTTTTCTATCTTCAATAGTATATGCAACGCTCACTCAATTTGATCAGTTATAAAGATTGTAGGCTAAACATTGCATAAAACAAACAATTTATGTGCATGTACAATTTAATGCTAATTTATTTAATTATTCATGTTATTTTTAAATATGTGCAGGTTCTATAGTATAAAAGAGCCCTGCATTTTAGCTCAATTTGTTTTATTTTATATGAAATTGGCATGCACCTTTCTAACAAGTTCATTTTATTTTACTGTATGTTCCTGATTTATATCGTTGAATTGGTGTATGTAGATCCCTCAACTCTGTATCATTTATTTTATTACAGTCTAAAAAATTAGACTTCAAGCCAGTTTAACAACTTTATTTTCTTTACATTTTTTTAAATTTCCATCATGCCAGCAGTGAAGATATCTCCAGGTTTAATACAACACTTTACCAGTTCCAGTTTTTATTTATCTATTTAAAGCAGACAATTTGCTTTAATTGACACCCGAACAGGGTCAGAATGCATTACAGTCACCTGTGCCATTAAGGGGAAAACATGAACAGTTCATTAGAGTTTCTGCTTGCCTCAGGATGCAGCCTTATATAGCTGCTTGCATTAAATTAAGATGTTGGAACTCACCATATATATATTGTTGGTATACACCTCAGGAAGTTAGCATCCACCCTCTGTCTGTATTGTTGGAGTTAGTTGTCAGACTTTGTTTTCATGAGCTCATTAGAGAACTGTTTCAAATATTCATTTTTTTTCTTCTTGTCTGTTCCAAGTTTGAACTTTTTTTTATTCTGTCAGAAAGGACTTTTTTGTTCATTCAACTGTGCTTCCCCTTTGTGCCTAATCTCACTTAGTCCTTTAATGTTCACCTTGATTTTACACTGTTCTTCTTCTATCTCTTGTAGCTTGGGTTTGCTTGAGAGTTTGACAGTTATATGTACATGGGATCAACATCGTATGACAGCCTAGACACATCTGTGTATTCTTATACCCCTCCGCTATCATGCTCTCCCGATCACTGCCTTGAACAGGGAACAGTCACGTCTCCAGAGAATAAGTCCATTTATTGAGTTGTATTTTCATGGTATTTTCATGTAAAAGTTTTTGGAAGACTTAACATGTGTTGTAAATAAATAAATAAATCTAAGGGGAAATTGCCATAACTCACTACGATAGCCAGACGGGTTCATGAATCTCACAGTTATAATCTGTAGACCTAGCCTTTGGTGATTCAACATCTAACCTGCAAGGCAGCAAGGGACAACATAGATTGTCATTTGTTTGTCTGTGACTGCTTATTTTACTTATTCACAGCTATCCTCTATATCTGGGGGACATTCCACCATCTGCAACCTGTACATGCCACCTCTAGCAGCCAACTCTGACAAGGAATATATACATTATATATACTGTACTGTAAATATAAACTATATACTGTATGTAGTTTAGATATAGATTGATACACATATAACTAGCCTATGGTCAAGTTAAATTTATTAAATTTTTCCCTCTCTATGCTTCTTCTTTTCAAATTAAAAAATACTTTGACAGTTTGCAAAAAAGATCTAATAAATTATTAGAGCAAAATACATTTTTTATAAGGGTGGCTTTGTTCACTAATGCTCCCCCCTCATTGGGGTTCTGTCCTAGACCTGCTCATGGTCTAACCACCTCATAACTCTGCATTTTTGGTTGTGGCTTTAATATTTGTGGGTGTTTTCTACGTGGCCCATTTATTAATTGAGATTAAGACCTCTGCTTTAGAGCCTATATTTTTGTGTGGGATTTTTATATGAGAAATAATCACAATTTTGGTAGCTTGCATTTTTAGTTGTTTAATCGCCATTTTGTAGACCACATTGCCCTGTTTTTTTATACTTAAATTGTCAATAACTTGTTTATAATTTGAACTTTTAACTTTATCAGAATGGAATTATAAGCCTCCAAAGGTGTAAAACAAAATAATTGAATCAACATCAAGCTGTAAAAAAAAAAATGAATGTAATTTTTTAATTAAACAATACCATAATTTAAAGATACATTATTTATTCTCAATCAGATTACATTTGCTAGAGAATATCAATTCATTAATAGGCAACTTATTGTAATTCAAAACCAGTCAGAGTCGGGTTACTGAAGTAATTAGAATTGTTTTGTGCTTTTTAAGATATAGAAATTTATTAAATTTAATTTTAATATCTATTTTCAC
Source organism: Euperipatoides rowelli (assembly GCA_003024985.2). Classification (NCBI taxonomy): domain Eukaryota; kingdom Metazoa; phylum Onychophora; class Udeonychophora; order Euonychophora; family Peripatopsidae; genus Euperipatoides; species Euperipatoides rowelli. The sequence goes on along the minus strand of PXIH01S0008880.1, from coordinate 4,780 downwards.
AATAAAAATAAACTTTGTACACAAAGGGGATTTTATGCTTTTTTTTATATACTGTATATTATACACACTGTCGTTAAAATGTAAAATTAAGTTCAATTTAGTTGATCAGCTTTAAAAAAAAAAGCTTTATCAGTCAAGGAGTGGTGGTTATGAGGTAACGAGCACAGCCTTTAAATTCCTTGACATGACAGGTGGTTCATTCCCCATGGACACAGTCAGGTCCCCCACATCCTAATAGGTACCCTGGGACTGGAAATCCAGGCGGGGTCCTTATATATTTTTGATAAGCTTTAGCTGTTAAGTATGTCATAACCAGGGGCATTAAGAGCCTGTATGGGGCCCAGAGCAAAAATTGCTCTTAAAATTGATAAGTTTTTTGTTGTTGTTGTTGTGTGGACGTTTTGTTTACCTTAGCCAGGCCTACAGGCCCCTTGGCTGAGCCTGGGGTCCCTGCCAGTCGCTATAGGCCTGGTAATTTTGCCTTTCTCTCATAGGCCTTGGACATAACTATGTAGTTTGGTCATACAAGGGGCCTTCCCTGTCCCTGGGCCCCGAGACTACAGCCCCAACCAATTCCCCCTTGTGAGGACCCAGGGTGCAATACCACTCATGGTCGTTGACTATGATAGATTTTATAGATTCGGAATGACTACGGTAATTAAAGAATTTCTGATAGAAATGGCATTCTTCAGAGGGACTAAAATGTAATAAATTACAATTTAAAATTAATTTTGTTTAATGAAAGAAAGAAGAGATTGAGATTGGAATTAATGCAAGCATCTAAACAATGTATAATTATTATAATATTGCGAATAAAGAGGATTAACCGGATCAGAAATTTATGTTAAAAAAATTAGTTCTCTCATATACCATTCGTCCCAGGTCCCACATCACCCTAGTACCGAGTTTCCAACCAATGAATATGTTTTAAATGTTAAATCTGTTGTACAGTGTATATTTTAAAAACTGACTGTATTTTTGTATTAGCTGTAATGTTCACAAACAAATTGATTGTCATCCCAAACGATTTTTTCATTCTTTTTCCTCCCCCAGTTATTAATGTCCGTTTTACATTTTTTTTTTTTTTTTTGGTACCGGTATTCATTATTTTACTTGGGAGATTAATTTCTTTTGTTTATTTATTTATAATTTTTAAGCTATTTTTGTCTTTTGTAATAAATCATATTTTATTAAAAATGAAATCCAGAAAAATCAATTCTTAAAAATAAAATATTTTTCTGCTAAAACTATTCTCAATATTACATAAAGCGTACTCCATTTACAGTACAACTTTAGAGGCACAGTAAATAATTAAAAGTGTAGCCTAATCTCTTTAAAGTATAGTATGAAAGTTAATGGTAAAAAAAGAGCATTAAAAATATATTATAGGCCTACACAAATAACATAGAATACTGTTTATGAAAACTACAAATAACAAAGTACTGTACATTATATTGTACAGTAGGCCTATACTGAATTTTTATTTGGATTACCTACATCTAGTTTCAATTATATAGCCAATGGGTACAAATTATTTTATCTGGATTTGATGCAAAATTGTTTACTTTAATTAAATAGGATATTTATTTCGTGTACTTTAGTTCCTTACAAAGCAATTATTTGTATCCATTTTTAAGCAGTTTACCTTGAAATTTATTACTAAGGTACACAGGTAGTCTGTCATGTGATCGCTTATCAGTCACATGACCATTCATTTACTTTTTTTTTTTTTTTTTTTAAAGTGGCATTTTTCAATGAAAGTTCTTATTCTTAAGTACGGTAATGGTTTTTAATTCAACAAAAACATTGCTGCTTGAACTAACATAAAAAAGATCTGCTGTTGATGGTTATTGTCTACTACTACTCGAGTAAATTACTGATAGTTTTTCTGGATCCTTGAGCGTGTCATTGGAATTGTTTAAAAAAATTTGACTAGCTTGGAAGAAAAGTTTTTTTTTTTTTTCTTCTTCTCCTCTCTCTCCATAATGTCTGTGAAAATTATATCCAGGAATCCACATAGCCTCCGGGCCTGTTTATTGTGCTGCATGGTTAAAACTCTAGAACAATTTGAAAACGATGGCTGTGAGAATTGTGAACGGTATCTAAGGATGAAGGGAAATCATAAAGCTGTGACTGAATATACGAGCTCCAATTTTGACAAGCTGATTGTAGTATCAAGTCCAAAAGAGCGGTGGGTCCCCAAATGGAAAATGATTACACGTTATGCTAAAGGATGTTATGCTCTTTCTGTATCGGGAAGCCTACCGCCAGAAACCGCCTGGCAATTGAAACAACACGGAATCACTTATGCTTCTTCAGAAAGTAAAAATCGGAAACTGTGAAGTTGTGTTTTGTTACTTTTTTGTTTATTCCTATAGTAAAATACCAACTATATATTTTTTTATAAATATATGATTATGGTACTTTATCTTTTTTATAATTTTTTTTATAGGATATTGAGAAAGAGTTGAATAACTGATTGATTTTTATATTTTTTTTGCAATCAGCCACCATCCAATGGATATTTTTCCAGTCTCTAAGTTTCTGATACTTTTCAATCATGACTTTTATTATTATAAAGAACTTACAGTAGTTTAAAATATTTATAAGACTTCATTATTCTTGGGAAAGTGAATGATTAAAAATATGTTTAAATCATTCAATACAGAGTGATGTGATAACCTGCTGCTTGTTTGTTTTTCACATTATTTCAGGTTGCTTTTTTTTTAATAATTGTATTTGTTTTATAATAAATTAAGAATTTCGTTATTTTTTAAAGAAATTACAACTATTTTCTATTTTATTTAGTTTTTATATCGCCATTATGAATGATATGAATGATTTCCAATTTTCTGTTTATGTTCTAGCTTTGTGTTTTTCTTTTCTTTTTGTTATTGTTAAAGAAAACCTATTCTTTAAAAAGTCAGGAATAAACGGAGGAAACAATTAGGCTGACAATTAGTGTATTCTAATTACTTGTTAATTGTAACAAGTGGCCTGCATTATATATTACATACAGTACTGTATGTTGGGTCATTGTGCTGATGTGATAAGCAGTGTATTGTAGGCTTTTCTAGACAACCATTGTTTATTTTCAAATTTTTGTGTTTGATTGAATATTAAGTTTATAAAAAGGTTTCTTTTGGGGAACTAATAATACCTTGTTTCTCCTCTCTTTGCATTAAAA
>PXIH01S0008872.1:6549-22620 GCA_003024985.2 Euperipatoides rowelli | reverse complement strand
TGATCAAAAAGTCAATTAAAATCTTTTACTGTATTTGGCCCATTATTAGTATCATGTTTCAGTCATAATATTAAAAAAAGCATCTAAAAATAAAAAATAAAAAGACAGAAAAAAAAAGTTAATATAGCTACGTATTATAGTAAATACAAACATTACCATTTATTAGATATAATTTATATTACAGAATGTACTGTAATTTTTAAATGAGAAATAATTTTCGAAAGTTTTAATATATTTAAACCAAAAATAATGCAAACATTTTAAATATATTTAATCCGAAAATAATGCGAACATTTTTATCTGAAATGATTACAACCAAAAGAAAACAAGAAAAATAAAGCAGAAATGCAAAAGACATATTGCATACAGCCCCATTGAATGCCATATACTGTATATATACATATATATATATATACACATACATACACAAAATAAACAACAAACATTTGAATAAAAAGGTAAATATGTACTGTATATGTTGAAAGAAATAGAAAGAAAAAAGCTTTGCAATAGAATATTCTGTTGGTTTTTGTATACATGTAATTTTATTTTGTAAAAGTATATTAGTGTAAGGAAAGACAATGAATGTACATGTATAGGAAAAACAAGACATAAAAAATAACAACTAGAACACCTTTGTATAAATAATGCATTCCTATAAACTTAACTTATGACTCAATAAGCCAAAAATGAACATCATAATTTATTCTAGATTCAGTACTAACAAAATTCTTTAGGCATTCAATGGCTTGTAAGCCCAATATTCCAGAAAACAATGCCATGCAAATCTTTTGCAAAGATAGATTCCTCCATGCAAACTTCAATCATAAAAATGAAAACTAATAATATAAACAAAAAAGGATTAAAATAACTGTGCCCTTAATGATCATAAGTATACCAATGCCAAATAAAATTTGTTTCCAATTGATTTTAACCATTGTTATTATTATTAATTTATTTTGTAGTTATCCATGGACAAGCCCCAAGAAATGCTAAGAACTCTCTAGTAAAATTGATATACCGGTAGTCCTTAATGCAAGTATTCAGCAAATATTAACTCAAATAACTGAGAGAAAATAATATAATAATAAAATGATAGAGATGAAAAAGAAATGAGAATAAGGGCAGGACTAAGAGAGAAATGAATAAGAAGGAAAAAAAAAGATTTAAGGAGCAGCAGGGCCAATTGCAACTAGGCAGCAGAAAATGTTAAATGTAATCCCCAAACAAAATTAAAAGGATTCTCTAAACCAACAGTTTCATTAGCTTTAGCTTACATAAACCTAGGCAGAAATTAACACTTCCTATATAAAAATTATAATATATGCTTTATTTTTTTGAAGTTCCAAATTTTTTCCACATAAAAAAATTAAATAGGTTATAACTTAATAAATGTGTTCAGTAGTGCGATTAACTTATGAGCCTGCAACTTCTTATCTTATCATGATTATTTTACACTAATGACATTTTAAAAGCTACAAAGAACTTCTAAGAAAAGACGTTAACAAACATTGAAAATTGAAGATTTAAAATGCTATGTTTGGTCAGTTTTCTTATATGGATGNGAGACTTGGACTTTAACCAAAGACTTGGAAAAGAAGATCAATGCTTTTGATATCNGNTGTGCAAGAAGAATGTTGAAAATAAAATGGACAGATTTGATCAGAAATGAGGAAGTTTAGAGAAGATGGGGAGATGGTTATAGTCTTTTGGATGAAGTAAGAAAGAGGAAATGGAAATATGCTGGGCATGTTTTGAGAGGATCTGCAGGAATTAGACTAGTAACAGCAATTGAGGGTTGGACAGAAAGGGAAAAAAGAAGAGGAAGACCAAGAAGAGAATGGTTGGATGACCTTAAGGACTGGGCTAACATCCGACAATTCTCTATATTAAGAAGATCTCAAGATAGAAATCTTTGGCGATTCATGAATTTGAATCTCCGCCTCGGAGAATGTACCCAATGATGATGATTATTGAAGTTTTAAAACAAGTAGCTATATTGAATTTTTCTAATGTTTTCCCTTGCATTTTCTAATAAAAAATTTCAAGGTTTAAAACTACAATATTTTAAAAATAAATATTAGAAAGAAAAAAAAATATGGTTCAACAAAATAATTTATTGTAATAAAGAAAAAATTAAAATAGAAGAGATGGGAGAGGCTGATAGTTCTCCTACACTTTTTTTAAAATACTGTATATTCAGCATACTTTCTTTTAACCCCCCCCCCCCCTCATCTTACATGATAGAAAAGTGTATATTGAGAGTGATTATTATTATGCGTTTATTTTCTGATCAAGGATATTGGTACAAAATAGAATTTTATATACAAAATCATCACAAAACAGTAACAATTATGGTCATATAAGTCTTTTACCCTAATAAGGATGGAAGACCTATTTACAATAAGAAAGAACAAAAAAGGTATTTACATAAGAGAAATTAGTCTTAGTACTGTAAAATAACAAGAAAAAATCAAAGCATGGTTAATTGAAAGATTACCAACAATCTTTCTATACTCAATTACGATTAATAATTATCATTATTCAGGACTCTGATGATGCAAGGTATTGTGGAATCAGCATCTCTCTGGGTTCTAATATAGTTTTTAAAAAAATTATTTGATGATCTGGTTTTATGACTCGATATTTAATTAATTTTTCTAGGAAGAAAGTGACCATATCTGGTAGAAAATGATGAGTACTTTGTGAAAAGTAATTCTCTACTTTCAACAAGTGACGGGATGTTTAATTTTTTTAATGCATCAAAGTATGAGATGTAATCATTGCCCAATATTATTTTTATAGCCCTTTTTTGTATCATTGCCAATGAATTTATTTGAGATTGAGTAAGTGCATTAGACCAAGTAGGTGAACAATATTCAGTACAGGGACGGATGAATGATAAAAAGATGTTTTTTATTTCTAGGTTATTGACTTTAAATTTTTTGAGATTATATATATAGTATGAAAAATCTTTTGCATGAATTTTTAATAATGCTATCGATTTGCAAATCCCGTTTTAGATTATCCTGAATTTCTAGACCTAATATTTGACAATGACTCGACGTATGAATGACTAAGTCGTTCATTTAATTACACAATCACCTTTCAATTTGGAAAAGTCATGAATCATTATGCATGACTTTGCAGGATTTATAGACACATTACATTTCTTTGAATTTATAGTTGATTTGTTAACTGCATCTTGTGTTTTATTTTCTATATTCTCAGAGTTTCCAGATATCGTAAGTGAAATGTCATCAATAAATTTGAAGTGTTGATCAATATTATTGGCAATTAAGTTAGTAGTAACTATAAAAATTAGGCCGCCCAGAACCGAGCCCTGCGGGACTCCGTTAGCACAGATTTAATTAATCCAGATTCTGGATTTCTTATCACCTGTGTCCTTCCACTAAGATAGGAGTAAAACCAGTTCAAAATGCTTGCTGGGAAATTCAATTGGGAAAAATTCTCCATGAAAACATTGTTAAAATCAGTGATCACAGATATAACTTTGAATTTGGAGTATCAAGGGTTTCAAGTATTGAATTGAGATACAATGTCATATAATCAACCGTTGATCGATTGGGAAAAGCCCCAAACTAATTGCAGTCAGTTGCCACTTTAACCTTACTTATTATCAAACTCATAATACATTTTTCGCAGATTTTGGCGATGGACAGCATTATGTCTTATTTGACTTGGGTTGATTGGTAATTTATATTTTGGAATAGGTATCAGGAACGCTGTTTTCCATGTATCAGGCATTATCTCTTGCTTCAATTATAAATTGATCAAATGAGAGATCGGTAAACATAGTTAAGGAGTGTATTCTTTTAGTATAAAGTTGGGCACTCCATAGGTGCAGGAGGAATTGACTGCAGTTGATTAAGGACCCAAATATAATTGACAGGAGAGATTTCCTCAGCAAGAGAGCACGATTGATCTATATTAATCAATGGTTAAAATGTGTTAGCTAACTTCTTGAAGTAGTCACAAATATCAGAAGTTGATTGATCTGGAGATTGGCCTGGGAAACAAATTGATTTTTTACTTTTTGGTTTGAATGCAGTAATTTTTTTTATCAAATCATAATAATCCTTGGAACAATAACTTAATCTATTTCTTTGCTTTTCATACACTTTAGTTTTAGCTTTTCTAATGAGGGATTTTACATTTATCAAAAGTCTCGATGCTTCAATTAGGTTATTGTTTTTAAAGGCCACATTTTTAGCTTTAATCAGCAATTCAATTTCTTTATTCATCCATCGATTTTCATCCAATTTAACTACTTTAGTTCTGACTGAGAAAAAATGATCATACATCATTAAAACATTTAGTAGCTTGATTAATATTGTCACAGTTGTAAAGGTAGATCCAATCAAATGAAGAGATGGCAGCTCCAAAATCTCTATAGTTCAACCTAGTTTTGGACCTAAATTCATTGTTCTAGTTTTTCCTTTTTTTATAGAACTTTAATCGTGAAAATTTTTGCCAGATTGTCGTCAGAAGTGGAGATCGGGGCATTAACTTCAGATTTATAAGACAAAGGGCCCTTATAAAAACATAAATCCCATAAGTTATTTAATCTAGTGGGTTTTTTATTATTTGCTTAAACTGGGATAGAATCGGAATACATTTGATATTTAAGTTATTAAAGTCTCCCAACAGAAATATTGAAGTCAACGAATTCATCGTTAAAATTTTATCAATTTCATTAGATATGAATTTAACGTACTCTTTTTCAAGTGAGCTATTAGGGGGAAAATAGATAGCTAGAATGGCGAATATTAGAATTTCTTTGGGCTGAAAGTTCGATCTGAATATTAGCGTTACCGCTTCAATGTTTTCCAGCTCCGAAATTGTCGAGGAGAAAACAGAATAATTTTCATTAATATATATGGAAACTCTTCCTCCGTACTTTTTATCAACACTATTCCTCAAGTAGTGAAAGCTCTTAAAACCAGCCAGTTCGAAAGAATCAACTTCACTAGGCCTTATCCACATCTCCGTCAATACCAATTGAGGTCTTTCCTACGCTATATATAGACCTCAAGTTATCCAAACTTATTGTAAACAGATCTGACGTTTGTATATAAAATGTGTGGTAGTTTGTATTCTGGAATCATTTCCACTGGTTTACTATAACCCTTATATTTTTCCCTTGAAAATTGCATCAATTTATTAGTGTTAAACTTCCTTATGGAGGTAATCAATTTAATACTCGAAGAGACATTGTTATTACATAATCCTCGGCACATGTTCCTCTTTTAGGATTAAAATCTTGTATATTTTAAGTTCTTTTAGGAGATATTTAACAGATTCATTAATAGTATCACTTCTTGCAAATCTGAATATTTTTAAGTCTTTTGAATTAAATTTCCAACGTGGATGATGAATATTAAAATACATAAGATTGAATAATGAAGATATGGGTATAACACAGATTAGCGGTACAAAAATTTGAAAAATATTTTTCATTGCCAAATCTTAAGGAATTTGCACAAAGTGCACTTTTGTGTGGAAGTATTTGTGGCACATGAGATCAGGGCCTTAGCTCAAGGAGGGGGCTTTGCCCTACCTTTAAAAAAGTTACCATAAAAAAGCTTATCAAACCCAACTTGGCTTGAAATTTACGTTATCTTGTCTTATATTTACAATGCCCTATCTTACATTTCATCCTAGCTACGGCCCTGCATGAGATGATCATTTGATTTATGGTTAAATCTTTAAATTTTTTATTAGAAAATATAAGGGAAAACATTGGAAAAATTTAATATACTGTAGCTACTTGTTTTAAAACTTCATTCATCATCATCATTGGGTGCGTTCTCCGAGGCGGAGGTTCACGCTCATGGATCGCCAAAGATTTTTATCTTGGAGCAATTTTTAATATAGAAAATTTTCAGATGTTAGCCCAGTTCTTAAGATCATCCAGCCATTCTCTTCTTTTTCTTTTCTGTCCATCCTTCAATTAGTGATGTTAGTAGTCTAATTCCTGCGGATCTTCTCTAGACATACCCAACATATTTTCATTTCCTCTTCCTTACTTCATCCAAAAGCCAGAACCATTTCACCATCTTTCCACACTTCTTTATTTCTTATCAAACCTGTCATTTTATTTTCAACATTCATCTAGCACACCAGATATCAAAAGCATTGATCTTTTTTTCCAAGTCTTTGGTTAAAGTCCAAGTCTCACACCAAAATAAGAAAAATGAAGAACTTTTTCAACTTTAAATGTTTGTTAACGATTCTTCTTTAAAGTTTTTTTTCTTTACAAAATGCAGACTTTGCCATTCCTAACCTTATTCATTACAAGTATGTAGGTATATATTAAATTCAATCATTTTTTAAAAAAAAAAATCATTTTAAATAGTTCTAAAAAAATAATTTTGACTGGTTCGAACGGTTTCTTGATGGAGAAATCAGTTTGAACTGAACCATTATTTTATAAAAATGGAAAACCTGGACCAAACCATTATAAATTTTGGTTTGACTCTCTGAACACAACAATAACGGTATCCTATAATCATCTTAAACATTGAGCATATATAGTGCATATCAAAAGATTCTGCAACAATTTTCTAGCTTGAGTTGGAATTATTGTGAAGTTATAATAAAGTTTATTAGATAAATACATTTTTACATATCACATTTTACGTAAATCATATTACAAATAAATAAGTTATGAATTTATTTGTAATAAAATTTAGTCCTTATACTTACAGATCTGCGGATATAATTAATTTTTGGACAGTTTAAAAGTTCATAGATAGATTCACAGTTATAAAATTAAGGAATGGTTATTCATTATTGTAAATCTGGAAATTTTATTATAACAAAGTTCTGTAACAAAATTGTCTTCGGAAAAAAAAAGTTTAAGTGACAGTGAACTGTGAATCTTTGAACCAATAAAGATCAAAACTTTATTTCACCGCATCCTGTTACTTTATTTATCTATCTTGATAATGTATTGTATTATGTTTGTTTGCTACTAGAACATTGTCGAATTTGATCTGATTTGTTTGCAAAATTATTTTAAGCTTAATTTCATCACGGTGAATCTGTCTACGAACTTTATATAATTCAAAATTGAAGAAAAACTTTTATTTCCATCTTGTTTTTGTACTGAAGCAGAATTCTCGACACCATTTTGTAAACAAAAATACCACAGGTAAGTATAAGAATTAAACTTTATTACAAAAAAATTAATAACTCATTTATTTGTTATCCGATTTACAAGGAATTTTATATGCAGGACTGTATTTAACTAATAAATATTGTTATGTATTCAAATTAGCTCCGAATCAAGCCAGAAGATTACTTGAGCAACTTTTATTCCATACTGAATAGCCTATGCTTTCTGGTTGATTATCAGGCTTAAAACACAGTAATTTAAATTTACAGTAGTTATCATGTAAATTTTCTTTTTCCTTTTTTTTAATATATAAGTCGGGTAATTTTTCGGTAAAAAATAGTTTGAAATGTCGGGTTGAGTTTCGAGTATTTTTTTTTTTAATTTTTTGGGATGGGTATTTATTTGGGTATTATTTTAAATGGTTGGGTTTAGGCCTATTTTTTTTGGGTCCATGCAGGACTGTTTTGTACAGTACTTTTAAGATCTCAATCAAGTACAGTATTGTAATTGCAGTAATTGAAAAATAAAATTAATTAAAAAAAAACATTATGTTATTGCTTCACAGTACATTTTTTTTTTTTTTTTTTTTTTTTACAAATTGGAATTTTTTTCTAATTACCTGGTAAGTACTGTAATTGGTTANAAATTGGAATTTTTTTCTAATTACCTGGTAAGTACTGTAATTGGTTACTATAACATTTGACAATAACATCATAAAATGTTTAGTCCCTTGAATGACATTATAACAGTGTTCTACTGTATTAGATATTGATAATATTATGATACAATTTAATATTATTTTGAAAATATTATTTGATGTAATTGAATATTATTGAATATATTGACTATTCTTAGATACAATTTATAATTATATGTAATGATGCTGGAAATAATAGATTACTGTTATTAGCAAATTATTGAAAGTTCTAATTTTCTCAATCTAGAGACAGTTTTTTTTTATTCAAGATATTCAGAATGCTTGTTTTCATATCTATTTCATGTAATTAGTTACTATTTTGAAATAAATAAACGCATGTTTTTTTTTTCTATTGAAAACATGATAAATCTGGCAAATTTTCCATTGAAAATTAATTTCTTTACAGTGTCTATATAAAAAAAATCGAAAAATGTAATTTCTTTTTTTAAACAACATAAAATCATTAAAAATAAATACATAAAAATACAGTGTTTTGGGGATATTTTTCCCAAATAAATTGCTGGTTAAGTGGTTACAGTAATTAACTTTTACCAGCAATATTTTAGACAATGAATAATATCGTTAAATACATTACAAATAACATTTCATCAAAACCGAATTGATTCTGGAAATTAATAGTTAAAATTGATCCCTTTAGGTATAAATAAATACTATGACGGTTAGAGATATGATATTTAGGCTAATTGTAGGCTAATCAAAAAAAATAATCTCATTTTTAATTAATTTCTATAGATACAAGTATACTGATACAATTTATTATCCAATTTATTACTTTATTTTAACCTTATTTTTTTTGTGCTTGATTCAATTTTAATTTCCATATTTATTATTTCATTGTTTTTGTTTTAAAATATATTTACCAAATGTATAATAATAAAGTGAGCATTAAAAAAAACACAATATCAGGAATAATGAATGATTTTGGAATGATTTAAATGCTAGCCATTTTCAAGCATTTTGTTTGGGAAAAAATAAGGTTTTCTTTGAGAGCAGGTACCGGTATTTCTAAAACTAAACTTTATCAAGTTTCATGAAAGCTGATTAAGCAGTGTGTCCAATAACTTATTATGTCCACACACCTAACAGTTATGCTTTTTTTTCATATATGGAGTCTATGTGCATTCAAGTTACAAAAAATCTCAATTAAAAAGTAAAAGATTGATGAAAAAACAAACAAAAACATTTCTGCCTAAATGAATTTGGATTAATTAATAAAATAAAGACATTCTCAGTGTTTGTTTTATAATGAAATAATAACCTAACTGTTTATTAAAATATGGAAGCTTTCTCTCACATAAAAATGATGTTGGAATAAAGAATCCATAAGGGTAGTTGTTTTGTTTTTTAATTTTCTCAGGCACAAAATTAAACAAAATACCACTCAAAAACTAAACAAACATATAAACAAAAAATAAAATAATTACACCTCCCCAAAATAAATAAAATTAAACTAAAATATGGGAAATTATAATTTTAAGGAATTATTCATGCCAAGTGTTGACTCTCGCAGGTCATAATGATTTTAATGGAATATGGTGAAATGGAAAATAAAAATAAATAATTAAATGGAAAAATACTAGAAGAAAAAAAAAAAAAAAGAAAAATTTTGATGAATTTTTAATGGAGTTAAAAATGTGCATATAAAATGAATCAGATGCGAATAATATAGTGCAAAACAGAAAGTGCAGAAAAAGAGAGTATGGTGAATAATGTATATAATTCTGAAAAATAGGATGATAAATTTGTTTGGGTGCAATACATTCTGCGCTCCTTACTAACCTCTTGGGATTTTTCCTGATTTAAAAAATAAAAAATAGAAAAGGAATTATCAAATGATGAAAGAACTGAATGAAGTAAGGAAAAAAAAAATACTTCAAATATCCAAGACATGGAAACTTTAATTATTTATAACTTCAGATTTTGTTTTTTAAAAAAGTAACTTATTTTCCCAAAACGTGGTAAATATTTCAGTAATGTTTGAGTCATTCAACAAATTTTGTTTCATGAAGTAGTCACATAAATTATTTGTCTCATCAATGACAAACTAGAGCTAAAGGCAAAGTTGTTTCAGGTGTCTATAAAAATAAAGCACAAACAAACAAAAAAAAACAAATTGTTTTAATTTGTCATTTTCTAAAATTGTAGAAGATATTTTGGTCATAACTAGCTTACTAAGGCAATGACCTCTCATGAACAGATAAGACGATTAAAAATAAAAATCAACTTTCTTTAATAATACTGGCAAAAAAAAAGACTGGCTTTTGTCCTTTTTATTCTTGTAATATTAATTAAAAAAAATACACATTATAAAAAAAAGATTAATTTTAAATACACATTTTGTAGACATTGATTAAGTGAAGAAAAAGATTTTCTCTAGCCATGTTATAAGAATAGGATTTACAACTTTATTTTTTATTTATTTCATAATTTATAAGAAAATCTATCTTGTTACATAAATTAGAAGAAAAACATGTACATTATTTAGATAACAATGTCAAAATTAATAACAAATTTTTGGTTTAAAGGAAATAGTTAAGAGACACATAATTATTATCATGCTATATAAATAATTCAATTAAAATTAAATTTGATATTCTTGAAAGAAGTATCGTTATCTAAAAAACATTTTATTTCTTTTTAAATTCAATTAAGGAATTGGATGTGGGAGATTATTCCAATAATTAACATTTTTAAGGAAAATTGTAGAACCTCTTATTTTAGATTTTCTATTATTGTATTTAAAAAAGGATCCGGAAGAATCCAACATTTTGCATTTAATTTTGATACAATTTAATTTAAAAAAGATTATAAGCACCTAGATTTGTATAGCACTGTATTGCACAATTGGTATCGATGCCACATCATATCGATTGCATGCAGTTCTTGAAACATGTAGCCTACAGTGCATATGTGAAACTAATCAAGTGCCTAAAAACTGGAAGGCCCAAGTCCCATTTAGCCACATGATCAAGATGGGTAGAAGCCTTAATTTTTTTATTTATAGTCGTAACCTTACAGTTAACCTGAACCCTAACTCTAATATATGTGAAATCCACTATGCCCCAACCCTGTGATATTCTAGAGGTAAAATAATTGTTTTTGACACAACTTCCGTCAACACTTTCTGTAATGATGAAAATAGGTGTGCAGATGTTAAAAACATGGTAAAATAGGACTTTGGCCTTCCAGTTTTTTAGGTGCTTCTGATAGTAATTGCAGATTGCTCATGGTAGGCCATTGTCTATCATCATTATTCTTTCCCAATAAATGCAAACATTCGCTGAAGACAGTTGTAGCGAAACACTCTTGGCATTCTGAAATTGTTATGGAGTGAATTTTTTAATTACTTTAATAGACAAAATTAATTCATGTTTGATCTCATTTTGAATATTTTGGACTTAAAAGTGGGATAAAGCATGAATTATTTTCTCTATGAAAATAATTAAGAATATGTTGCATAATGTTTTCAGAAAACTAAGTGCTTGGTTACAACTGTCTTTAGACAGTGTTTGGATTTAAGAATAATGCTGATAGATTTTGGGAGAAATAGAAATAAGTGGATTTCCAGAATATATACTACCACCATAATAATGAAAAAATTTTATACAAGGAATTAAAACTAATTAAAGAAAAAAAAAGGTTTATTTATTGCCAATGAAATGTAAACACCACATTCAGCATTAGTATTGTTTGGGATGAGGGTGATAAGCAGATTTGCCAGTAATTATATTGGCGAAATATGAAATGGTTTTATAAGTCAAATAATAGATTATTAATCAATTTAATACTGAATTTTCATTTCATTGTTTCTAAATTTTTAATTAATGTGAACACTAATATATTACAGTGTACTGTACAGTATATATGAGTATATTGTACATACACCAATAGTGAGATCTAAAATTACTTGCTATTTCTTGCAAGATACATTCTTCATTAAACGCAACCCATCATATCCAAACATAATTGTAGATGGTATATAAAATTTAACATTTGTCTAATGAATGGTCAGAGAATTTGATTACCTCTACCTAAGATTAAAACATTTGGCAAAATTCTTATAAGATAGCATGCTTCACTTTTAAACTTAATAGTAAAAAAAAAAAAAGGAAAAATACTGACTGACCCAATTAGTATTAGTTAACATAGCTAATTGCTTTCACATCCACCATTTATGAATGCAGTGCCTAACAATACCAAAAGGCCATCAATTATGGTTTTAATGGTAGCCGCACATGAAATATGTTTTATATACTCTCAATGTAAAACAGTTAATAAAATATTTATAAATCTTGCTCTCAGTAAATATACCGGTCATCAAAATTGTCCCATGTGATTTTAATGAGTATTTATTCTAAGTGTTTATCACCCCATTGTAATGTAAACCTTAGCTGAAAAATAATGACTGTTGTTCATGATCCAGTAAAATATTAATGGATAATGAATATCTGATGCGTAATGGAAATTGTAAATTAAAATTACATTTTGGATGCATTTCACCTTTATCAGAAACCAAAAATTTGTTATTTTAAATGGTGAATGTAATTTTTTTATGTTTGAGTTGCAGCAATTTGGGCAACATTAATAATAAGAGTGCCAATGATAATTGTTTCATTTGTTATAAATCTTTAATAGAAAAACAAATTTAAATTTTTGAATGGTATAAAAGATATATTCATTAAACCTCCTTTATTTTATAATGTAATTATTTATGTACCTCAACAACCTAATAAACATACTGTCAATTGATCCGATCAACAAATGGGCTACTTCCTTTTTGAAAATTCAGCCTCATAATTAGGAGTCATCCTTTGTTGTTTTAACCTAAAACATTAGAGTATCTGTTATTTATATCAACTAAATATCACCCACATACAGTAACTATATCTCAACAAGGTTGGTGTAATGTTATCAGTTAACACTCTGTGTTGGGATAAATTACTAAATGAACTTTAACATCAGTTAAGTTGAATAACAGATTGTTTATTGATACAACCATGCAACACCATGTCGGTGTTTAAGGAATATGACAAGTGACCCACTTACTGTATCATAACCAATGGGATTTTTTTTTTTTTAAAGCATCGACTTTAAACAAACAATTAACAAAGCAACAAAATGGCTACAATAATAATTAGACCATTATCATTCATTGAGCCCAAAACAAAATTTGCACAAATATAGCACTAAAAGAAATGGGATGCGCAGAGCTCTTTTACTGCAGATGCTGAGACCAGAGACTTGAAATGCACAAAGCTTTGCATTCCTGTCATTTAGTGCAGACAATGAAAGAAAGCGGTTATAAAATTCTTTAGAAATTTAAAGCTAAAAATGTCAACAATTTTAGTGACCAATTCCACAGCATCTTGCAATATCCTAATTGAACTAGATATTTGTTTGCAAAATTGTGGTACACATTGTATTATGATTAACTGAGCTTTGAGAGTGGCAATTATCATAATAATTATATGAGGCATAAATATAGCACTAAAAGAAATGGGCTACACATAGCCCTTACATGTTAGAGCTAGCAATTCAGAAAATACACAAATATCTTTGTATTTCCACTATTTACTGCAGAACATCCAAAGGAAACAGAAAATTTTTGATAAATTTGAAATTTTGTCTAAACTATACAAAACTGTCACCCATTCTAGCCTACAGTTCTGCAGCATCGTGCAACAGCCTAATCAAACTACAGATGATTTGGTTGCAGAATTGTGATGCATTGATATGATGATTGAGTGTTACTTGAAATTAACTACTGTTCAGTGATTTTTCAAGTGATTGTTAGCATAAATAGGGTTTGAATAGTTTGACTATCTGTTTAGAACAATGTGGTATTTAGTTTAGTTAAAGCTAACCTGCTTGTGCTTATAATAATTTACTCCAAGACATATTTGTATTATGAGTTGTAATAAATTATATTCTTGTTGTGTTTAAAGCATTTAGCACCTGATTACAAATAGGGTGAAACAAGATAATGCTCTCAGAGTAGAAGAATGCTATCAGAGAACACCTACTTAGGGAACTATCACTATCTTAATGTGTTGCAAAATAAGTGTCAGCTAGAATCTTATATGCATGGCTAGAGAAATTAATTCTATGAATAAAAGTAGTCGTATGTAAATTTTGCAATTAAAAAAAAACTTTTAAAAAAATCCTATGAAAAGAGCAATATTAACATTTAAAAAACACATTTTTAATTAAGTTTAAGCTAGTACAAGTTTGATATTGACAGGCTTTACTGTATTTTTAAAATTAATACCGCATATACAGTAAGATAAATTATGCATAATTATCTTGGATAAAAGAAAGTTGTTAAAGAAAGAAAGAAAGAAAATGTAGTTGAATTTAAGCATTTTAAAAACTTGGAGTATTCAACAGCCTTAGAGCTTATAAATCATAACAAAAACCCTTATACTGAGATACTCGACAATTGACTGTTGAAAGACCAAATTTTTCATAAATATATGTAAAGATGAAAAGAGGTAAATAAAGGGAATAATATATAGTATCATAAATATACCAGCAAAGGAATTAAAATATTTAATAGAGATGTAACATACCAGGACACTGGTTCAGAAGACAAATGTTCCATAGACAGAGGAAAGAACTAAAATTTCTATTAGGCTACTTTATAATCTACAAAATTTCTAACATTCAACACATGCACATGGATTAAATAGTAAGGTGAATAAAATCTGGTAATGTGTAGGTTGTATTCTGTGAATGAATGTAAAGTTTTTTTTTTTTTTCTGAATGTGAAATATTTGAATAATGTTTAATCTTAGATTTAATTTTAAATTGATAAGACTTATAAATATTTTCTTTATAAGAAATGGATCCGATCCTAATTTTGGACAATGTAAATTATTCAATAATTTTCAAAGAAACGAAACCCTGTTTACTATAAAAAAAATGTCATTAGCAAAAAAAAAATAAATAAATAAATAAATAAAATTTTTTCAAAATTATAGCGAAAAGTTTTTTAATGTCCTTCACAATTTTTAATATTCTATCTATAAATATTAGATTTTTGCAGTAATTAAATGATAAAAATTATCTTGTTTAAAAATACAGCATATAGCCTACAGTGCACATCTTTATACTGTATATTGATCCATGAATAAGGGAAAATAAAAAGTTATTTCAATTAAATAACTCGAGTACGATTGAGATGTATTGTAAAGACGAGAATATTATGGGTATTAAAAATGTAAATAGCAAGCAGAAGTGTGTAATGCAAATGAGAGTAGTAATATAGAATGCAATTGTTTTGGTCAAATATAATTCTAAATCCAAGAGATGAGGTTAAAAGGCCACTTACCGTGTGTCCTCCAGATACTTTCTGAGTTTTATTCGCTCTCCAATTTTCCAGAATCAATAGACCAGCATAAATTTTGCCAACAGTCATTTTCTGGTATGTTAATTCTGATAAAAAAAAGTTTATAAGCTAGGTATTCATAAAAACATATTAGTCTTTATTAGAGTAGATAATGTATTGTCACATCTACAGTATATGAAATTTTTACAACATTTTTTTTATTAAAAAAAGATGCAATAAATAGCTTTTTTCTTTAAAGCCATGCCCATAGGTTAGGTGGATGATCATAAACACTTCTTAAAAAAAAAAAAACTACTTACTTTTTAAGTTTTTATTCATTTTTAAATGAGATGACCATTTTTTTTTTTTTAAATTATTATTTTGGAATATCCAAGTTTCAATACATTAAAGCCTCAAAATAGTTATTAAAATTATTTACATTCCCCATATGATTGTTTTTCTGACTACTGTTCCGGATTATGAACTGACTAAAGATACAGTGCCGGATCTAGGAAGGGGGGGGGGGGGCAAGAGGGAGTAAATACTCCAGGTAGCCTACCACATCAGGGGGGCAGCAAAATTGGCCTTGAAGTTAAAAAATTATACAGTACATAAGGGCTAGCAAAATGTCATACAAAAAAAAAAAAAAGCTTCTCAAATTATTTACATTTTAAATACAAACGTCCATACAACTAAAAAAAAAAATCTTATCAAAATATTTTGTTTGGAAAAACAGAGAAATTGGGAGCATCAGAAGCCAACTTTGCCCTCCCCCCCACAAAAAAAAATAAAGTCTAGATCCACCACTGATCTATGACATCACAGATAACAAACAATAATTAATTTAGCCAGTCAGACCACATTTACAGTAGATTTTCTTCATCA
>PXIH01S0008869.1:6979-24182 GCA_003024985.2 Euperipatoides rowelli | reverse complement strand
ACGATATTAATAGCATCATTATTTTTAAATTTACAGTCCTAACCTTACCCTTATTCTGAACCCTAACTTCTACTGTATATTAAACCCACTATGCCTCTACCCTATGATGATGAAGGGGTGAAATAATTATTTTTTTGATCGATTTTGATAATTTTGAGATATTTCCATCCATTTGGCGTATATGACTGAAATAGATGCGCATATGTTAAAAACGCGGTAAATTGAGAATTTGTTACGCCTGCAGGTGCTCCTTAATAAATAAAGTCTATTAAAATAAAAGAATAATTAATTTTCTTTAGACATTCAGTTTTTTTAAGACATTTGGCAAAGAAAGGCAAAGTATAAGAAGATGGCTACATTGTCAAGAGGAGATTTTATCAAAAAATGAAAATCCCATCTAATAAATTTACCTTAGAATTTAATAACAACAACAAAAAATACTAGTATCTGATTATGCTTGCATTAATAATTCAGAAATGATGTGATTTTAATGTATTCAAAGCCTCTTTACTAACCTAGAAACATGTATTAAACAATAAAACATAGACATATTATAGATGAGAAAATAGTGTAATGATAAAAACACATGGCATCTGTTCTGAAGACTGAAACACAAACTTAAAATGACACTTGTGGCATTCTAGTGGGAAAATCATTTGAATAAGAAATAATATATGGGTGTCTTATTATTCTAACAGATAGATACCTCTAATTCAGTCTTTTTTAATCCAGAATCCAAACAACACTTGATACAGTTGAAGCAGCACAAGTAGCAAATGTGAATTCTGATTGTTGCAATAAGATGCCACTAGTAGCATTTCGGGAGAAGCAATCTCAAATACTCAATAACAAACTGTTAAGAAGCATTTAATAAGTTGTTTTTTCTTGTACAATAGTTAATATAAATACTACTACTATAACAAATGAAAATATAGAAGGTATACTGTATATATATATATATATATCACTCCATGCAGTATAATAGTAAATACAAATAGAGACACACTTGCTTTGACTTATAAATATTAAAAACATTATAAATCTATTTATTTTATTTTAAACAAATAGGATAATAATACACACATTTAGCTATTCCAAGACATTTTTAATTATTTGCATAACTTACTAATCATGAACCATTTTGCAAGTTGCTTTCTTAATAATTAAAATTGTAATACCTATCAACTTGAAGACAGTAACAAAAGATTTCAAAGTGTAATGATCTCGATGAATCTAGGCCAACAATGTTTTTATCTTAAGAAACTTTATCCTAATTCAAATTAAGGAGAAATTTATTTCAAATACAAATACATATTAATTGGTTTATTGATTTTGTTAATAAGATATTGTTTTTCTAAAAACCTTTGTCTTTCGTGATTTTTTTTTCTTTCCAAAAATACATTGCTTTAATAGAAGTTTTCGCTCTATCATTTTGAAAAACAACAATAGCTCTGAGCGATGTAATCTTCATACTGTAAGGAAAGATAATTATAAGTTAGAAATAGCGGATTTCTGTTTCTATCCAATAATTTGTTAAAAAAAAAAAAAAATTAATTACAAATGTTATTCTGTATACTCTTACAAATAGTTTTGAATAGTGATCACTGGTTTACATATAAGATCTAGTCAGCAAACAATCAGATTATTTAAATTTAAAAAAAAAAGAAAGAAAAAGATGAAATAGAATCATAAAATCTTTTCTTAATATCAAAAAAATCTTTTGCAAATATAGTGCTGCAAGTAAGCAAGTTTAGTAACAAGCGCCTAGAAATGGGCGACAATAAGTCCCAATTTCCCATATGGTTAGCAGTATTAGTTTTAAATTTACAGTCCTAACCTTACAGTAACCCTAAACCCTAACTCATACTATTTATTAAACTCACTCTGCCCCAACCCTATGATGATATGGGGGAGGGGGGATAATCCTTTTTTGAACGATTTTGAGGCACGATTACAGTTTACGGTTTCCCTCCCAGATGGTCACCAATTTCAGACGAAATTAGGCTACCAATAATTAGTGACGACGCATTCATAATTTCAAAATATTGAATTATTGAAAATAAAATTAACAATAACAATTAAATATTTTGAAATTACGAATGCATCTATTAATTATCATCAGTAATTGACGTCTCGTATTATAAAATATTTCAATGAGATAGTAAACTTAAAACCACACGACTAACCCTAGCTCCAAATTATTTTTAAAATATTAAAATTTATGGTAGGCTACATATTTATAATAAAATGTTGAAGAAACAAATATTATAATTTAACTTATCCGAGTTATTTGTTTAATTTTAGAAACGAGATAATTTTAATTGCAGGTATTATTGTTTTTTTTTTTTTTTGATTAGGCTATACCAAAATTTAGATCGTAATTCTGTGTAAATTGTAATATAGACACCGTGTTGAAATAAATAAAAAATGTATATTTGTCTGATTATTGAAATCACTATACCCCAGCACTAAGATAATGTAAACGTACAATAACCCATTTTTGATAGTTTTAACATTCATTTCATCAAACCTTACCCTTACTCTGACCCTAATTCCAACTATGTGTGAAATTCATTATGCCCCAACCTTATAAGTTGCAATAATTGTTTTATAAATATTTTAAATATTTCATTTTGCAAAACGAATTTACACAAATGAAAAATCCAGCCTAGTTGAGGTCGCTTTTCTAACCTTAGAAAATAAGTGATTTTATAAAAAATATGCATTATTAACTAAATTTCCCAACAAAATAATAAATAATTTACACTTCTCTTTAGATAAAAACAAACTTAAAAGAGAAAATGAATATAAATTGAGGATAGAGCTTAGGGAAAAACAAAAAAATGGTGAAAAATTAAAAGTATTTTGTGGTAGGATCATACCAATTGAGGAACGAGAAACTAATCTTACTAGAAATATGATTGTTCCTTCTCAAAAACAATAGCAACCAACCCCTCCAACTCCCACCACATTGCAATATTTGAAAATAGCATTTACTAATATAAACTCTTTTAAAAATAAGTTTCTGGAGGTCAAAACTTTTTTATCTGGAGAAGATATCTCTATATTTGCAATGGTGGAGACTTGGGTCTCACAAAACACTCTTAACAAGGAAATTGAAATTGAGGGCTATAGGCTGATGAGAAGGGACAGACTTCAGAAAATGGGAGGTGGGATAGTGATATCTGTAAATAGAGATCTTAAAATTAAAGATATTGTTCTAGATAATACACTGGCCGAAACATGCTGTTTGAATTGGAATATCAAAATTCTCACTTTATATTAGGTATAATTTACCATCCCCCCAACAATCTTAAATCTCAAGATAGGCTAGTGATTGAGGCTATTGCTGAGGGAATCTCTTATTTTGATAGAAACAGAGCCCACTACTGTGATCTATATATGATGTGAGACTTTAACGTCCCACAAATAGACTGGACCCTAAACACCTGTCCCTACCCTATAGACTCATTTGGTAGGTCTTTTTTGATATAATTATGAAAAATTTGCTATTCCAACATGTACAATTCAATACAGGATATAGAGAACAGAGTGCATCAACTCTAGATTTAATATTTACCTCAAAACCTGAGTCTATATTTAACTTATACCATCATCCGCCATTGGGTCAAGGTGACCACTTAGTGATTTATTTTGACTCTATACAAAAAGAGGGCAGACTCAAAACTTCTAAAACTTATATTAATTTTAAAAATGCTGATTTTGAATTGATAAACTCAGCTTTAGACATGCTAGACTTACAAAGCTTATTTGAGGAAGGCAGCAATTTTCAGGGTATTACTCTTTGGTGATCTCTAAAATTAATAAAGTTATTACTGAATGTATTCCTACAAAAACCATTCATTATTGCAATTTTGGTGGAAGGGGTGGAGTTGGATCTGATTGTAAATGATGGCTAACTTCAGAAGCACATTTGCTGATAAGGGATAAATCCAGACTTTTTTCTATATATAAACGTATTAAAGCAATTAATGACTATAACTCTTATAAAATTATAAGACATAAGTTGAGCAATTTACTAAGGAAATAGACCTGGTAATGAGATCAAGGAAAAATAAAAACATCTTATATTCCTATCAAGGTAGGGAAAGAAAAAAGATAACACACAAATTAATCTTATTACTTTTGAAAATAAAAATTATTACAACTCTGTTAATATAGCAAATATTTTTTCCCAATACTTCACTCGATTTATATCAAACAACAACATTGATCTTACACAATTCCCAATTTCGATTTCTAGTCCTACGACTAATAAATCTACTATAAATTAAATTTTATCAACAATTAAGGATTCTTTTTCTTCTGGTCTGGATAATGTAAATAATTATTTTATCAAACGCTGTTCTCCATTTTTTACTGCTCTTATTTATAAATTGGCGAATATATCTCTAGCGAATGGTCTCATACCTAATGAATGGTTCTTGGCTATTGTATATCCAAAATATAAGGGAGGAAACCGGAGTGATATTAGGTCCTACCGTCCTATTTCTATTATTCCCACTTGTCTAAAATACTAGAAAAACTGTTATTGATACATATTAATGAACACATTGACTTTGGACAAATATACTCACCAAGGAATTACATGGTTTTAGGAAAGACAAATATTGCCATTCAACTGATTATATATTTCACAATTTCGAAAACCATCAACAAACCGACATAATTTATGTCGATTTAGCAGCCGCCTTTGACAAGGTTGAACATGCCATACTTTTTAAAAAAATGTATTTGCTTAATTTTGATGTTTACATTATTCATTAGCTGGGCAACATTTTACAGATCAGGAAGATATTCACTTTGGTGAATGGAAAAGTCTCAGATAGTTACTCATTAAATAGAGGTCTTCCGCAGGGAGCAGTGACTTCCGTGACCCTTTTTAACATTTTGATGTCAGATCTACCTCCCCTTATGGGGTCTCAATTATTGCTCTATGTGGACGATATCAAAATGCAAAAAAAATATAGGCAACATTGCTGATGTTCATATACTTCAAAATGATATACACGCTCTATCTTATTGGTGTTGTCTTAACGGTTTGGAAATAAATAAAACTAAAACAAAAGTATTACATGTTGGCACCACCACTACTAATTACTATTACTTTATTGATCAGCATATGATTGAATCTGTTGATATATATAGGGATTTGGGTGTAATATGAACAGTCGCCTATCCTTCGCCTACCATATTGATCACATAATTAAACAATTTCAAACACAATTTGCAATAACAATAGAACTTTTTAAATTGATTTATCCCACTTATCTACAACCATTTATAAACTACTGTTCAACATGCAATAATATACTTATACAACAAATTAGAACGCTGCTTCAGACGACTAACAAAATACTATATAAATGTTGGGATTTAACTTACACTATTAGGCGAGGGTTGGTGCTGCCCTTATTAACCCCTTCCCAATGCATTTTACATGGAGACGTGATTCATATGTATAAAAACAAAGTTCTGAGGGATAATGTAGATGGTTGATTTGTAAAGGCTGATTATACCACCCTGAGAGGCCATAGATTCAAATTGAAAATTATGCATAGAACTACTTCAAGAATGGCTTGTTCCATAAATTTTGGAACGACCTACCAGCAGAACTAGTAGAGAAACGTGGCCTTGGCGAATTCAAGAATATGCTGGATTATTACCTCCCTTTGAATTACATCTTTAATAATCTATCTTTGGAGTAAAAAGTCTTAACCTGTAATCCTTTCAAGTTAATAATAATAATAATACGCTTCTTACCTCAAGCAAGATGGCCACTCGGTGGCTTACTTTGTAGATGGTTGATTTGTAAAGGCTGATTATACCACCCTGAGAGGCCATAGATTCAAATTGAAAATTATGCATAGAACTACTTCAAGAATGGCATGTTCCATATATTTTGGAACGACCTACCAGCAGAACTAGTAGAGAAACATGGCCTTGGTGAATTCAAGAATATGCTGGATTATTACCTCCCTTTGAATTACATCTTTAATAATCTATCTTTGGAGTAAAAGGTCTTAACCTATACTCCTTTCAAGTTAATAATAATAATAATAATACGCTTCTTACCTCAAGCAAGATGGCCACTCGGTGGCTTACTTTGCCTAACGCTTCGATAGGAGTCATTGGAAGTCCAGATATTTTTTTCTAGCTCATTGTTTCTGACCATTGCTTTTGTTGAATAAAAAATAATGCGCAGATGCTAAAAATGCGGTAAAAGGGAATTATTGTCGTCCGTTTTTAGATAATCCTGTTTAGAACGTAGTTTTAAAAAATATACAGTATTATACTATTTTTTTTTTCTTACAACTCTATGGAAACAATAAATTTTCTGAACTTCATATCTTTTTAAAATCTAAAGTCAATAATAACAAACATGATTAGATTATTTATAGTAAATTTCATGTTTTTTAAAAAAAAACACATAAAATTTAATAGCAGTTTTTAAACTTGTTCAATTTTATTACAGTATATTTTGAAGAGTTGTTTAGACTTTAAATGCCATTTTTCCTTAGAAAGCAATCTTAAATAAAACCTTGGGAATGACCTTGAAAGAGTGGACATACTAATAAAACTAACTCTCCATTTCTCTGGAGGAAAGAATTTATGTCTTTACTACATTTCAATTATTTACAAGGTTTTCTAAAAACATATTGAGCTTTGCTTTCTTCACTAAAAAGAAGGGGAAAATAAAGGAATAAAAAAAACAATTAACGGTTGCTATGAAAGCAAGATTATCTAGTAGACCACAACTTTAGAGCAATTATTTTAAACAATTAAATTCATTTTAAGATAATAGTTTTAAAAAACTGTTCTGAAACAGAATGAAAACAAAGTTTACTAGCTGAAAACATTTAACAGTAATCAATTTCCTGAATTGTGTATAGACTTTTAAACAAAACAATTTATCATATTAATAACATTAAAAAAAAAAAAAGATTATTTTTTGACTTCTAAATGTACCATTTTTTTTTTTTAAAAAAAAAAAGAATCAATATTGAAGTTATACTTTTACTGTTTTAAGAAGGAAATTTAAAAAAAATAGATAAGGGATGTTAAAAAGGTTAACCGTTAACAGTACCCAAAACTGATTGACAGAAAGTGAGAGAAACAAAAAGAGAAAATATGAAGTTTGCTTTGATTCTAGACCTTTTTCGTCAGATTCCGTTATCTGCCCACCAATATGGCTGAAGGTAGTTAAGCTGAAATTATCTAGATCGGCGCTCACCTTTAGATTATCCTAGGGTTCAGGATTATATGGTAAGGTTAGGACAGTAAAGAAAATATAGCCTACTAAAATAGGCGAGAAAAATACTAATTCCACAGCTATTACATTTTAGTTGCCACACGACTCCAAACGTTAATTATGTTGGTGGGAAGATAACAGAATCTGACCCCTTTTTCTCATTGACAATCATTTTGACCATGGTCAGAGGCAAGCTACAATATATGCGCAGCCAAGCTACCTGTACAAAATAATAATGCTAGGTAAAGAGTGTCCACAGAACAAAATTCAGGGTGGATGAAGGGTGGAGGGGAAAAGTATAAACTTCAGGGTGGGGCAAACAATTTTTTTTATCGGACAAGATACTTTTACAAAATAATAATGTTATGTTAAGAGTATCCACAGCACAAAATTCAAGGTGGGGGCAAAAACAAACTTCAAAGGATGGGGGTGCAAACATATTTTTCTAGAGAGCTTTTTCCATTTTTACACCAAGTTTCTCCCTCTTCCTCTATGTTCTTAATTCCATACTATTCAATGATATCTCAGCATCACGCTTTTTCATGTTTTTGGGTGAAGTTCCATTTTTTTTTCAGGAGAGGGGAACTGCCCCCTCTTACCCTCCACCCCCATACGGAATCAATTAGCAAAAATATACATTGAAAAAAAAAAGTGGTTCTTTCCATTCCATAATGAAGAAATAGAGACAGCATAGAATGAAAAAGACAACATGCAAAAGAAATATAGTTTTAAAGATAAAAAATTAGATGAAACGGAGATCGTTAAACTGCTGAATCAATTTTTCAATTTTAATAATAGACAATGTCATTGAACAAGTTGCCAATGGAAAAGCTGTAGAATATGAGGACACATCAGAAATAGTTATAAATTCAGTCAAAGAGGTAACAGTTCCTCCTAAACAAAAAAACTGAAGAATTTGATTAAATTCTAGCAAAACCTATAGCAGTAGATATGTGTATCTCAAATGAACAAAAATAAATTTTAAAATAAATTATAATTAGAAAAGCAAATTTCAGGGACAAACCTGGATGTAACAAAGAAACAGTGCACAGCATTAGAAAACACAAAACAAGCAGCATACACTTAGGCCTACACATAAATTCAGACGTACCATCCGATCTGAAAAATTTAGGAGAATACAGTTTCACATGAGAAGATCTGTGGGGAAAAAAAAAAACTAACTAAACTACTACTGATGACATAATAGATGAAATATCTAAACAACAACCCTACAACTTAGGTGTCACCCATAGTAGTTTAATCAAAAAAGGAAATAAGAACAATTAACAATGTGTTGACATGAGAGAGAGGCAAATAAAGCAATTGAACATGAACAACATGTAACATTAACTATTGATGACTTGATTGTAAAACTAAACAATGCAGCCCACTTCACATAGTTGGTCTAAACAAGGGATACCATCAATTTGAATTAAGCCCTGAATAAAGATATATACAACCTTTGCTACTCATAAAAGATTGTAAGGATACAAAAGACTTTCATTTGGCATCAATGCAGCAGCCAAAGTATTTCAGAAAAAAACTAACAAGATAATATAATCAGTAATGTAGCAAACACCATTAATATTAGTGATGACATACTCATTTATAGAATCAACAAAGCAGAACATGACAAGACAATTTTCAAAATTCTAAGCTGAAAGAAGAAGGACAAACAGAAATACCTATTCAACAAGGGAAATCTAAAATTTTATGTACACATTTTCTCAAGAGATGGAATGAAAGCAGATACAGAAGAAAAATAAAAGATTTAACAACTGCTAGAATAGCTAAATCACCAGGAAAGATGAGAAGCTGGTTTGGAAAGACACACTTTAGTGAAAGATATATATACCTCACCTTGTCACTATTATACAACCAATCAAAGAACCAGATAGATAAATAGATGGATAGATAATGGGTGGATGCCTGGATGCAGGGAGGATTGAGGAATATATGGATAGAGGTAGAGAGACAGATAAATATATCAAGCGATATAGATGGATAGATCAATAATCAGATAGCTAGATGGACATAAAGACAGACTGACAGAAGATAGCTAGATAAACAGATATAGCTAGATAGGTAGACATATATATAAATAGACAGATAGACAAATAGATAGCCAGATAGATATATAGATATGCAGACAGAGACAGATAGATAGACAGAAAGATAGACAGAAAGATAGATTAATAGATAAGATGATATTGAGCATAGACAATACTCTAATAAAATGTGAATAAAAAGACACAGCAAAATCAATCTATAATAAGGAAATGTTATAAAAAAGTGTCTTCAAGCTTGAACTCTTTAAGCATGGTTTATACAGGCTGATTTTCATTAAAGGAAAATAAAAGTTTTTAGAAGAGCCATATAATATAAAGTCTGTCTCAAATTGAACAGCATTAATTTATTAACAAATCAATGTCTAGACACTCTGGAGCTAGTTTTCCTATGAGTTTTCTAGATGCTTCCATTATTTAAGTGCTTTTTAAACAAATATTAAAAAGCAAAAACATAGATACTGCGCGTATTAAAAATTAAAGGGTATTTGTTGACTAAATCTTATCTTATTTCATTTGTAGAATTAAAAAATATAGTTTAAAAAAAAAACTATTATGCGTAAAAAAGAAGCATCAATTTTTTTTTATTGATAGATAAAATTTGCCAAATGGAGCCAAAATACAATTTATTATACAATAATTCGATGTCATTACATAATGAAAATGTAATTGAATAAAATTTAAACTTTGAATTAAAAAAAAAAAACATACACACAACACATTAATTTCTTAAACTTGGCATATAAAATTTCTTGAGACAGTTTGATCAGACAACCCCAAAGCATGTTTACGAGTTGAACGTTTGGGTGATTGCATAATGATCTGCCTCATAGCGTTGACAGATTCTGGCATCCTAAAGCTCTATAGTCTTCCAGGTGATTTGTGTTTAATGCTGAACCTGTGGCCCAAAATTTGCAATGTAGGTTTTCAGTCCGGAACAGCAGCATTTGACCAAGGGTGGAGTGGAGGACAAAAAGCTCTTTGCATGCAATGACGGAGTCATTGTTTTTTTGATAAATGATTCAATAACGAATGCATGATGCACTCTCATGCAATACATGGATGGTAACAGAAAATGGTAAGGCATAGGCTATTGGAAGACAACACTATGACATGCCCCGCTTCACTAGCGCCAAACCAATGGATGCCTGAAATTAGAGAGGTTTTATTGCCTCATCCCAAAAAATGTTAAAAATGATTGGAATTGTTTAAGAATTCGACTTTCACCTTTCCTTACTCTTTCTCCTCATTCTGACACACATAAATAAAATTTGTGTCTTATGTATAAACTATCAAAATTTTAAAACTCTTCTATGATAAGCGGTGAGTTTAGTCTACTCGTTAATTCTCCCAGAACGAACAAATACTAGAGAAACAATACAAGAGAAATGAATAGATATTAAAAAAATAATTTCTTCTAGTGTTTTTAAATTATATGTGTATTAGTTTTTCAAACATTTAAAACTATTTAAACAGTGCCCTAACATTTGATGCCCCATCCCCACCCTCTCCCGAAGCATGCTTACCTAGGGATCCCATAATATCAGCAGATTTCTGGACACATTTGTAAAAAAAAATCATGACCTTTTTTGTTGTTGTTGTTGTTGACAAGCAGATTAGAAAGTGTTTTTTGAATTGATTTTGTGGGTGTGGAACTGCACATGACTCCACCAGATGAAAATTTTAACGCTTTAAGGCTGGAATTGGATCATTATGATCAGGTGACATCAGTAGGTGGCCTTGACATTTAGCAAAGTTATGGCTGAGATTCATGATTATTTGTGATTCGATTGCAATGCCAAACAGAAATAGAGCTAAATTTTGATATGATTTGTACAAAAGAAATCGAGAAACCTTAAAATTGAAATGGTTTTTATATCATGCATTCTGATCGCCATGTTTAGAAAAAGATGTGCAGAAGGTGTTAAACGGCAATAGATAGATTCATTGAATGCAAAGCGTCTATAGCTAGGCCAATTTGCCTGTTTGTACGACAAACATCTAAATCATCCTTCCCAATTTAGGGACTATTNCCATATGACAATTCCAACTTTTGACGATCTATTACATTTAGTCCGCAGTTGGTAACAAGTATAAATAGTTTTAAATATTCAATTAATAAATAAATACGGTATATAATTACAATAAAGCAGTATATTAAAAAAACAAACACCATATTCAATTAATCTTTAACGATAACCTTATTCTCTTTAGCCAATTTATCATCAAAATGTTTTTTTTTAAATTATTATTGTCTTTAAATAATAACTGCATTTTTGTGCGGCATTTTGACTAGAATAAAAAGTAAATAAATAAAACGTTATGGAATTTATCAATATAGAAATTATATTTAAATTCATTTTAAAATTAATCTTTTTGTTATTTTGAATAGCCAAATTATGTGATTGAACCGCTAATGTAGACACAAATATGAAAACAAATTGAATAACAAGCCACTGTGTCCGAGTCGCAAAATGAATTACTTTTGCGAACCTGCAATTTGATCGTAGCCTTTGCGATCGAGATAATTGAATCGCTAAGTGTAAATAACCTCAAGACAAGATATTGAAATTTTGGCGATCTGATCACTATTCGAATGACTTTATACAATACTAACTCTAAATTAAAAAACATGACACAATGGACAAGTACAAAAACAACACAAAGCAAACAATACATCCCAACAATGGATATAGGCTACATATCCATCGTACAATAAAATAATATATTTACAACTTAAATAAATTCTTTGAAAAATGGGTAAGATATTAAATAAAAATCTAATTTATTTTTTAAAATATTAAAGATAGAAGAGATTCTAATTTCAAAAGTAGGCCTCTGACCCAACTATTGTTTATAATGTATATTAAAGAATAAATAAATAAATAATAATAATAATAATAATAATAATAATAATAAATAAATGAATTATAAAAAAAGATTTAGAATGGGCCAGGGACAAGCTAGTTGGAATATAGTCTGTTGCCTGGCATATATTTGTATTTAAGATAGTAGACTATTAAATTCAATAATGAATTTTAAAACATACAGTATTTATTTATGTTATTCACAAGATAATGAAGTGGAACATTGTCATTGTCTCACACTTCATGACAAACATTTTAGCTTTGATGGCACAGATGGCTGATAAAAATGGTTCGCATGTTAATTTTTTTGTTTATATCTTTATAATAGAAAAGCTAAATCTAATCCTTAGCTATTTTTTCACTTAGATTTGTGCAGAACTGAAAAAGATAGTGTTATATTTAAAAATCTAACTTTTGTTATAATTATGCAATCGCTACTTTTGAATTTCATGCTAGTTTTATTTTTGTTAAATACACTGATTGGATTTTTGTACAACTGTGTTACTGCTATATTAATTTGGTGCTGACGATGTTGTCAAATCTCAAATATTAGGCTATACTATGAGACACCTTTTTTTTTTTTTTTACATATTTAACTCATCACTGTTATAAATTATTTTACTTGAATCAGAATCAATATTGCATAAAGACAGTTAATATCAACAGATGACCATTATTTTGCTAATCAGGTTGATGTGCCTTTATAAACAAAAAAGCTAACCTATTGTTCGTCTATGATCACATGATTGGTATAACACATCTCACAAAAATATTTGGAACTGGGAAAATGTATTGCAAAACAATTACCAAATGAAAATGTATATTGGAATGTGGAAGATACGTTTGTTATGCCTGCAAATCTAAATCAATAATCGTAGAGCGGCCAAAATAAGAACATGTAGTTGGCATCTTTAAATCTACACAGAGATTGGCTGTTCCAAAGCATATAATCATAAATATATTTTGAATATCTTTTTATATCCATTAAAACGTTAGGTTAGAGATATTTATATTTGAGGAATAATGTATTATAGACTAATTTTTGTGAAATCAAGATGACCGGACAGAGTGTTTGTTGGACCGATACAGGGTGTCTGTGACAAACAGACAGGGATGGATGGGGTAATGTACACCGGTGTGGGGAAGTTTGAGTGGCCGGCCCAAGACCTACTCAAAATTATATATATTAAAAAATAATAAATTAAAATTTAATTACAAATAACTGTGTTAACTAAAAAAATAAATCCAAATCAACAAAAACAACAAACATGATAATAATACGAATTAAACAAAACAACAATAAATAATTTTGATAGTGTGTTTTTGAGTAATAAGCTAGCTAGTGCCTGCCAATTCATTAATCCTTTCTTTTCTTTAACTATGTCTTTTAATAATGACTTTATTATATTCATTATCATAAATAATTCTAGCTGGCTGTTAGTAATTGATTTTTTAATCTGTTCTTAATATATTTTAAAATGGATAATGATCTTTCGCCTGCATTCTCCATTTTAAAATATATTAATTAATTGATTATAAGACAGCAGGCTAGAATCATGTTGGCTAATGAATAAAGAAAAGTCTTTTTTTTTTTTAGTTTTATCCATGTTTTGTATCATATTTCTAACAATATGGCCACATGTTCATGAGCCTGCAGCCGAATACATTACATTTAGATTTAACAATTCACACATGATACAACCTCAGACTGCCATCGATGAATGACCTGCTAGGTTAGCAAAATATTTGAAGCTTCCGATATGATACAAAAAAACTAGCTGAAAATTAACAAGCCGGTCTGTCAACTGGCCAACAGCTGGCCCGGCCACTGCAAATTTCCCGGTCTCCCATCCGTCCCTGGACCCCAACAAACTAAACTTAGAAGTGTTGCAATATGCATGGAACTAATATAATCTATCTTTAATTCACTGTTTTTACGTGCATAAACATTTGTGCTTCAACGACACATATTAGCAAAATTGTTACTTGAAGAAAAGCATGGGGCCCAGATTAGAAATTTTGCTGCTAAATGACATCTTGATATGACTTGTTGTGAGCAACAAAGTGAAAGATATGAGCAGGCTTACAATCAAGATAATGACATCAGCGTTTATCATAGGATGAGCAAGAATAAGTTGCAAATATCGAGATCATTGAACTGACTAACATAATAACCTCTTTTACCCATTTTCATTTCTTAATCAATAAAGGTTTTATGCAGTACAAATGGATTCTAAAAACATTTGGAATAGTTTATTTTTATTGTGATGAGAGTTGATATTACGATTTAATAAAGTTATATTTCTAAAAAAAAAATTGTTATTGTACTCATCAGTAAGGGACTTTACAAAGCTTGAGGCCTAGGACAATTACCCCAGTTGACACCCCCAAAGGCTGGCTCTGCTACTAGTCATATGACTTTGAAACTTCAGGTATGTCTATGACCTTACTACGAGCAATATTTGCTTTTTTCCTTTAGTTCTACATATCTAGTGGCAAGGGTGTCCACAAAAAAAATTCAGGGAGAAAAGAAGGGGTGGGGTGCAAAAATGTATATTTTTTTTTTATTGTGCGGACATTTTGATAACCTTTTCGTATGTCAGGGTTAATAGATGCAACATCTATTAACCCTGGTTCGGTCAGATTCCATTATATGCCCACCAATATGGCTGATGGTAGTAAGTTGAAATTATCTAGATCGGCACTCAGCAGCAGATTAGTATTCACCTATAGATTATCCTAGGGTTCAGGGTTATGATAAGGTTAGGACTATAAAGAAAATATAATAAAATCAGTACTAATTCCACACACTGCTATGTTTTAGTTGTCACACAACTCCTAATGTTAATTATGTTGGTGGGCAGATAATGGAATCTGACCCCAGGTTCTGTCAAAGATTTATTCATAAGCGCATCTCTGTACAGGTCATGACTATTTTTTTTTTAAAAAAAAAANTNAAANTNNNNTTNNNTNNAAAAAAAAAAAAAAAAAAAGACAGTTTTTCAGAAAGGATGGGGGAGGGGGTTCTATTTGCACCTTTGTGAACATCGTTATCCAAATTTTATAAAGTGAAAATAAAATTGTCACTGGCATAAAATGTGTTCAAAATTTCAGACTCTATTAGAAGCAGAGTCTGCTTCTAATAGTCTGAAATGAAATGATGTAAAAGAAAGTAGGCCTAGGCTATATAGCGAAAAGATTAGATACACTGTAAGTGCGTAATTGTAAACATTAAACATATTTTTTCATGAAAAGAAAAAAAAAAAAGATAATTTTAAAGGACTAATATTAAGTTTCACTAAGAAAATATTTTCAAATGAATTCTTTCCATAAAGTAAACAGGAAAGGACATTTTTAACGACTTTGGTCCGCTTTTTTTTTTTTTTTTTACAATCTTATTTTTAACAGGGTTCTCCCAGAGATAAATTAACCTATTTTGGATTAAGGCATTCCTTGTCCTATAATTGTTTTATGGATTATGTTTACTTCAATTACACAACCATAAAGGCAAATAAAATGAATAATAAAACAAATCCTTAATGAGCTGTTTATTCTTGTAATATATTTCAAATTAGCATCACATTTCAACATTTTAATTTATATTTTCATAAAGCTCAGTTTAAGATGCTAAAATTTCAACCAATGAAACAAACAAAAAGTCTTTTGCTTTATTTTTTTTACACTGTGGTAGCACAGAATAATGAGCATTTACCGTAATATAAATAGACATTTTAGATTTACGTACTTTATAGCTAAGTGGCCAAAGCCGTCCACTACCAAGCAGCCGTGGCTGCATGGTATAAAGTGAGCAATACTAAAAATGTTATAAAATGGAACAATATTATAATGTAGAGTACCAGACGTTATCTTTTCACTGGACTTGCCCATTTTTCACACATAAAAATACATCCAACCAGTTTTTTTTATTAAAATAGCCAGGTTTTTAAAAAAAATCACATCGTAACTACTAACTTCCTGTATGTTTTCATTAAAGTAATTTTTATTTTTTAACCTTTAAATATATTTTATTCATTATTTCAGTTGAGTTAAAAAAAAAAAAATCTAAATATACAAAATCATAAAAATACAAAGTTTAAAAAATACCGTAATAAATATTTTATGTATAATAAAATTTAATGCAAGTATACAATATGTTAATTTTCTATTGGGTAGATACAGAGCCTACCCAATTTAATTGATTAGATTTGAAACACAAACGAATGACAAGAGGTTAAAAACAAATGGAAGATATAAATTAATATACAATCCACATTTTTAGTCACATTAATTTTTTTATTTACAGTCCTAACCTTACCACAACTCTAACCCTAACTCCTACTACGTATCTAACACATCAGGCTTAAAAGGGTGGATAATCCTTTTTTTTGATCGATTTCGAGACTTATGATAGTATTTTCCGTAATTACAAAAATAACAAATATATGCACAGATGTCAAAATGCGGTAGAATGGTAATTGTATTCCCAGTATTTAGACATTTTTAACGAAAATGAATTTAGAGCAGTGGTTCCCAACATGTGGTCCGTTGGCCACAAGTGGTCCCAGGAGCATTATGAGGTGGTCCCTGGCTGTTTTATCAATTAAAAAAAAACTTCATTTTTAGTTTGGCAACTAATCAATAATTTGTGTACAGTAATTGAATATCGGTATGTTCTTTCTAAAACGATTGATTATGATATTGTGATATATTACATATACAGTAAGCTGGTGCTCCTACCTAAAAAAAAAAAGATCAGATTCCGTTACCTGCCACCAATATTTGTGGAAGAATATTAGATCTGGCGAACAAAAAATTACTGTAATTGCATACTAAAATGCGAAAGTGACCTTTTAGTACACAATCTGAAGTTGTTTGCCCCCCAAATCTAATATCCCTCCACCAATATGTGGTGGGATACCGGGAAAGTTCATCCTTCTGATATGATTATCAGAAAAACGATCTTTCTAGGTAAACAATCGGGCCAAGAGCATATCAGC
>PXIH01S0008865.1:16872-31120 GCA_003024985.2 Euperipatoides rowelli | reverse complement strand
AAAAACAAATATGGAAAATTTTCAAATAAATCACCGATTTCATTTGAATAGTATTAGTTTCCAACATGAAAGTATCATATAGGAATTTTTATTAATGTATATTATGTGTTTTCTTTTAATAAAATAATAAATTTTAAAAAAAAATCACCGATAAAATTAGATTTTAATTTATTTGTCCATATAAAAGTTTAACTGGATTTGAATTTAGAAGAGATTCAATATTGCCTCTTTCTTGGTCCTGTTTCCTTTTTGTGCATAAGTATATATATGTTTTTTCTGTCCAAAATAATTAACTCTAGTAGTTATCTTTCTTTTTGTTCCCTCTATTTTCAAATTTATTTCCCTTTTATCCAATCTGCAACCATGATCAAACCAATCTCTAGAAGGTCCTCTAAATTCACCTTTATCTTTTCTATTTATCAAATCAATATCTCTAGCAGAAGATTCCAAAGTGAGGATCATAAAATAATGTATGTCTGTAATTGATTCAGAAAAATTATGTTCAATTATATAAATTATAAATTAGCTGTGAACTCTCATTCCATCTAGAGAAAGTATAAATATTAGATTTGCAATTAATATGAATTGGATCTCCCAGGAAATAGGAAGCAAAACCAGAATAGGAAAATAATCATCTATTGAATACATTAAAACTAAAATGTCCAGTTGATTAATAAATAAATCCTCTGCGGTAAGAGCGAGGTCGATTATACTTGCTCCTGAAGCAGTCACATAAGTCATTTGGCCAGAATTATCTCCATGGGTTCTTCCATTAAGTGTAATAAGGCTGTTTGATTGTATCAAATGAGGAAGAAAGTGCCTTGAATATTTAAAACCAAATCTTGGGAGGATCTAGGGCCACCTGACAAAGAAAAAGATTCATCATCAGTGTCATCCTTTTTAGATATCCTAGCATTAAAATCTCCTAAATGAACCACTATAAATGAA
Organism: Euperipatoides rowelli; assembly: GCA_003024985.2. NCBI lineage: Eukaryota > Metazoa > Onychophora > Udeonychophora > Euonychophora > Peripatopsidae > Euperipatoides > Euperipatoides rowelli. Next base: position 30,172 of record PXIH01S0008865.1, on the reverse strand, counting down.
ATACTAAAATCATAAAAATCAGATTTAATTTCAGATAAAGCATTATTTAAATTAGTAGTGTGTGGAGAAGAAATAAAATAAACTAATACATTATTGTCCAGGGATCTTATTCATTCTTAATATATATATGGCAATCGACTCTGACTCCGAAGCTTACTCAGGTGATTGTATAAATTATTCTCATTTAAATGTTGGAAGATGCCAACATTCTCTGAATCTTATAATATCATAATATTTATTTATTTGTATTATTCAAATGCCTTATTAATGTTTTAACCCCTGCTATTGAAAGTCTCTTAACCTTATCATCATTAAAATGAGACATTGTAAATTATTGCCATCTCTAGTTATTTTCTAATGTTAAGGAGCTGTGTTTAACAGAATCAATTCTCTTAGAAATAATACAATTGTTATCTGAGTCTACAGTGTATGATTTGTCTTCTATGAATAACCTATTCTCTTATAATCATGGTTTAAGGTCTTTGCTTTTTGCATCTTAAAAGATTAGCCATATCTGTTTCTGTGTTGCTTGGTCTGAGGGGTCTAATATTTAGAAATATTTATCTCAGAATCTTTCAGTTTAAAACAGAAAATATTAAATTTTTAATTGACAGTTTAGTTAATTTATATCTGATGGTTTTGTCGAAGAATTTCTTTCAAGTTAGTTACATTATACTATATTTTTTCTTCTAAATTAAATTTCACACTAAATAATATCTGAATATTTGCAAGGAGAAAAATATATTTTGTAAGTTTTAATCCGAAAATACCTATATTAAGTTTCCCATTTGACTTTATAATTTACAGTTTCACTTTAGCTAGCAATTTGAGTGTTAAATTTTGTCAATATACCCTTTCCACTCCACAGACGGTAATATGAAGATATTTTTTATTTACAATTCATCAATTTAACAATCATTATTAGCCTCAAAAAATGCTTCAAATTAGTAAAATTTATGTTCNCTTAAAATTAAAATATTGCCTGCTTTCCTTTACAAGGAAAAATTGTTGTTTGTCTATTTGAAATGGACAGAAAAACTTGAACTTTTTTTTAATAGTTTAAGGTATGGCGAAGCCAATAAAGTAGGTAGTTTACTAGTTTTCCACTCTTAGTTTTCATGAGACTTTTGTGAGTTTTCCTATTTTGTTTGTTTACATATACCGAACCAAAATGTTTTTCAAATTCTTTTTGTTAAGCAATATTTTTTTAAAAAGCACTATCTGATTGATGTTTATGCATTTAAAATGTTAAATTAAATTTAAAGTTCACTTTAATCCTTAAAAAAAGCATTTTAATCATGAAAATTATGTGAATTTCGGCCAACTTGTCACATCAAAAGTTAAATGATTTAAAATTGGTTACAGATATCGTTAAGAAAATTTGTAATTTCTTACAGAAACATATTTAGAATGTTGGTATGTTGAAATAATTTAAAATTAAAATTAAATTTTGAAAAAAAAAAAAAATAATAATTACAATATTTAGCTTTTATTACATTAAAGTCTGGTACTGTATATAAAAACTGCTCCAATTTAAAAAAGAAAAGAAATCAGCATACATTTATTGGTATTTTAATGATAAAATTTCATTTGTGTTATGTTTGTATCTCTTTTCATTTTTTTTTTTTCATTTAGATTCTAGTAAATGCTATAAAAAATCCAAGATGGCTGTCATTAGCATACTTTATGCATATAATAATTTTTTCACATGAATAATCATGGCTTAATGAATATTTTCGACTTATACAAAACTTAGATTTCTATTTACACTGTAAATAAAAAAAATGTATACTTGGTAGTATGTCTCCTTAAGCTACAAAAAAAAAAAAAAAAAACTTATGTTTTTTTTTTAAAATGCATTTAACCTATTTTGGTAGATAAAGGTCAAATTCACCGTCACACTATAAAATTACCGTAGTTCGAGTTCTGATCAAATTATTTTTAAAGGGAAGTATGAGGAGTGAATAAAAAAATATAATAACCTTGAAAATAGAATGCATCTCTATCTCTGTTAGAATGCCATCCATTCCAATGACGAGGGGACTGATGATATCCTGGAAAAATTAAAAAAAAAAAATCTCTTTAGACCAGTGATTCAATCTGTGAATAAAATATAATTGTCCTTAATTATCAAAGTATATTAAATAACTTAATTGAAGGCAATAATTACTCAAGTCAATAATGAACATGAAATAATTCAAGAAGTGACCATTGTGATATCGGTAGTAAAATAGTACTATATTTGATAGAAATTGAAATCTATAACTTGTATTTGTAACAAATAATCTACTGTACCAACAGGGATACAATTTTAGGCAATTGCCTATTGAATTAATTTCAAACTGAAATGTAAAAAAAAAAAAAAAAAGGGAAATGCGAGGGTATCAACATTTTTTTGTTTGTTTACATAATTAATTCCAGATGTTGACACCCTTATGAGAGTGGCACTGGTAAGCATCCATAAATGACAAGCTGCCTATGTTATTGTTTGTGCCTAATCACATATCTTTGTCATCTTAATGGTTTTTTTATGTTCATACCATTTTTTTAATGGGTAGGCCAGATAACCATTACTTATTTTTTTCAATGCTGTGTTATAATAAAAGCAATATGGACGGCAAGAGAAACTACAGTATGTATTGCCAAAGAAGAGTTAAGCTTTCTTCCATTACTCTTCGTAACCTTATTTTGTTATTTAATAATGTATTGAATATCTTAATTATACAAGCTGGTTTCCATTGTCTTTATTTATTCAACTTACGAGTGTGAACTAGGCTTCAAAACAAGGCAGTTTAGTTTTCATTCACACACATCCAGACAACTCTACCTACAGCTCACTATAATGTTGAATCATTATTATTGGGTTTATTATTATAACAAAATATATTATACAATATATACAACATACAGTACATAGAATTTTTGATATTTGAGACCTTAGCCCAAATAGGATGTAGGTATCAATTACAGTACTTTAAACTTTGATTAGAGTAGGCTATTTAAAGAAAAATAAAAATTAAAGTTAATGCAATCCAGATTAATTGATCTGCTTGTATCAACGTCTTGGTCAATCCTTTTGTGGTGACGACAGCTTTAACGATAATAAGAAGGAAAAAAATCATCTTGTTTCCAGTGCAAATAAAATAAAAAATAAAATATAAAAAATGGCCAGTACATTATTGAACAAATAAAGACATGATCACATAACATAAAGGAAAACACAACATGTTACAATACAAGTGTGTAGCTATAACATAGACAAGTAGTCCGATCCAGATAGGAAAGGGTAAACCACCAAGTCAACAAGAGCAAGGGGAACAAGGAGATTCAATGCACAAACAGGAAACTACACTTCATCCTTACTTAATACTGTAAATACCAAAAATAAAATAATAAATAAAATTAAAGTCTATAGAGCCTACAAAATGAAAGGAAAGTGGCCAAAATGGAGCTACATCATGTTTTTGTGGCAAGTTTATCTATTGTCTCGGTATAAGATAATAGCTCCACCTTCAATATGGCATAGAACTACTACTTACTATAAATATGTAACAGAAAAACAACAATACATTATTATTAAAGCTCAACAAAAAAATATTTTAAATATTATTTTGTATATGTGCTGTATTAACACTACCAATAGCATATCTTGTGATAGTGTTAATACTATTGAATATGGAAGTGCAGTATATACTGTGCATTAAATTAACATTATAATTAAAATCCATTATTAAAATTGGATTTTATTTATTTAAATATTTTATTTCTTATATGCTGTCTATTATGAAATTAGGGCCAACATCCCGGCTATGACCCTATTTTTTCATATTTGTTCATGTTGTTTTTAGATAAAAAACCCAAATCATAATTGTCGTAGCATTTGTAAATAGGCCATAGCCTGGCACTGATAATAGAAATGAGAAAAAACGCTCAATTTTATAAACATTAACATTTAAANTTTTTTATTTACAATTCATCAATTTAACAATCATTATTAGCCTCAAAAAATGCTTCAAATTAGTAAAATTTATGTTCAAAGGGACTAAAATATATATTTGTTTTTAGTCACACCAAATGATTTTTAAAAAAAAACAAATTAAAATCAGTGGATTTAAAAGAATGCAATCAATGAAATTAAAAAATGTCTTCGTATTCCCGTCAGTGGAGTGGAAAGGGTTAACATATTTTCATATTGATTCCATATGATTAGGGAAGTGTTTCAAATATTTTTAGCATTTTCTTCAATTTTAGTCAAATTGTCCACAATTAAAATTTTAAAATTGGCAATTCTTGTATTTAATAACTGCAAACCTATTGCCCATTTTGACATTCAAGTGGTCAAATTTGGTTTCTATCATCAGTATTATAATTGGTAAATCAGTTGATGAAAAGACAGGTTTTAACATTTTAGGAAGAGTCCCAATTAAGAATTGGAGGTTTTGCATTGCGTTAGCCAGTTTATTAGGTGATTTCTGAAGAGGACCTGGGTATAAGTTGATACCTGGTTTTATCAATAATTGGGTAATTAAAAGTTAAATATCAATACCAAAAATTTTTAATCATAATTTTATTATTTATTAAATTTATCTTAATAAATTTAGTTTCACTTAAGCTAGCAATTTGAATGCTAAGTTTTGTCAATATTAACCTGTTTTCATATTGATTCCATATGATTAGGCAAGTGTTTCAATTTTTTTTTAGCATTTTCTTCAATTTTAGTCAAATTGTCCACAATTAAAATTTTAAAATTGGCAATTCTTGTATTTAATAACTGCAAACCTATTGCTCATTTTGACATTCAAGTGGTCAAATTTGGTTTCTATCATCAGTATTATAATTGGCAAATCAGTTGAAGAAAAGACAGGTTTTTAACATTTTAGGAAAAGTCCCACTTAAGAATTGGTGGTTCTGTATTAGGTTAGCCATTTTATTAGGTGAATTTTGAAGAGGACCTGGGTATAAGTTGATACCTGCTTTTATAAATATTTGGGTAATTAAAAGTTTAATATCAATACNTTAGTGTCTTACAATAAATTATAGCGATAGAATAAAAAAAACATCAGCCAGGCTGGGCTTAGTGTCTAGAGCACAATGTCATCGGAGTTTACTGTATATTTTGTAGGTTTATTTCATATCAGCTGCAAATCGCAAATTATTTTTATTACTGATGGCTTTAAATCTTGCCTTACGTTTTGTTTTAAATGTTAAACATTTTCATTATTTTTAAAAAATGTCAGACCTAGGAGAAAAAGAAAAAAAAATTAAAACATGGTAAAATTCCATCAAAAGGAAACACGATTGTTTTAAATTATTAAAAACTTTCTGCAGATATGTTGAAATTCGCCAATCATTGACCAATTTTTCCTCAACTAAAAATATTTTTTATTCCAAAGCATTTAAAGTAAATTATTTTTAACCTCTTTCGTACAAATGGTAAGAAAACTCTTAAAATCATCATAAAATGGTAAATTGCAAACAGTCATAAGTATTTTAATAATTATTCAAACAATATTGACCAGATATGCTTAAATTATCTAAAATTTAACACAATTTTATCAGTTTTCAAACAAGCCTAATCTTATTGCACTACGATGTAGCCTACCGTTAAATTTATATGAATTTTTTTAATGAATAAAATGGGATTTTTTCTTAGAGAATTTAGAAATATGAAAAGTNTTTTTTTTTTTTTTTTTTTTTTTTTTGTAAACCATGAAACAAAAATAACATTTTTTCAATTTTAAATAAACGCTTCTAATTTTTATCATTCACTTTAACTTTTTTTTTTTTTAAGTTGAAGGCATCATTATTTAATCAAATGCATTAATAGCAACACATTATTTTATATTGTATTTTGATTTTATATTATATGGTGAATAAGGTGTTTTAATGTATTTTTTCTATAAATTATAACAAAAACAAATATTTAATTTTTATGTAACTACTTAAACTCAGAAATTTGTATTGACAAATGGTCAAGGTTTAGGTTGCTTCCTCTCTTATGTTTATGTTCTATTTCTTATTACTTTGATTTATTATTATTATTATTATTTTTGCTAAATTGTCAAGCATTTTTTACATTAAATTTCCTTAAGATTTGCTTGATATCTGCTTCTTTGTATCATTATTTTTTTATTATTAATTTCTACGTAATTGATGTTTTATAAAAGTAATAAATCGTTATTATGATGAAGAAATCCCCCCCTCACCCAAAAAAAGAAGAATTAACTACTATATAATGTATATTGACATCTAAACCACACTGCAATATAAAATATGGAACTGATCGAACTTAGCACTTTTAAATTATTGATTTTGATTCACCTTACAGTTCTAATAAATTGAATTATCCCCTTCATTGACCTCTAAAATCATGAAAGTTAGACAACCCTTCATACACACCCCAACACATACAAAACACATTATTCAAATAAAAATTAAAACAAAACTAACAAATTTAATTTGAAAACCAACATCCATTATTACAGAACACATTTTACTAAATTGTACATTTGTACAATTTAAAATGACCCAACTTGAATTGCAAAATCTTTCAATTTAATTATTTAAGATCAAAAATGTATGGTTGTTTTTAACTAAAAATGTAAAATTTATAGAAATTAGCCTGATATCTTGCAAAAATTTGAATCCTAGACTTTCTAAATCAGGTTGACATTACAAAGCATATACAAATTTTATTTATGAACAGTAATATTAAAAACAAAAACACATTTCAACGATTTTGGAAATTTTTTTACTTCAATCTTCCTTAATTTCCGGTACTTCAGGCCCTTAAAAATTTACATGCGTAGGCTACAACAAATTTTTATGGATTCCACAATTTAAAAAGCAATTAACCATATTGCATCAAAAAAATCACATGGTTGAACATCATTTTTTAAATGTTTAAAATAAAAAAAAAGAAAGTAAACCATGATTTAAATAACCAAAAAAAATTAAATTTTCTAATTCTTTTTTAAAATGAAATTCATTTTTTATTAATTTACTCATTTTTTAAACTTATATATTTAATTCCCATAATATTATTTATATTTTAAAATAAATGCTTTACTTTTTTTAAGTAGCATTAAAGGAGGCATCATATTCAATAAAAATTAAATTATTTTTAAGCAAAAATAGTCCACAAAGGTTTGGCAGATTTGTCAAAATGTAGAAGAAGCAAACTAAACTGCACATCTGATGGATATGTAAATAAAATATAGGTAAGTAGTTTAGTTGCAAATATCTAAATAATTAGTTAACCTCTGATATATAATCTAAGCAATACTGCACTGCATTAAAAGCAGAATGGTCCTAAACTATTAATCAGAATAATGTTAATTTAGGNAAGAAAATTTGTTTTGTTAAAAATCTAATTATATATTAATTTTGCATCTGTTTGTTGTTAAACATTAAGTGTCAACAAACAGTAATGAAGAGAAACCTAATTAATGACCTGCGTCAATATTCAGGAATGGTTTGTGAATAAAAGAAAGTACAACTAAGATAAACTGGTATCCAAATTGTTTATTGTACTAGAACAAAATAGAGGTATATACAGGAAGCAGTCATTGAGGTAAAGCAGGAAACACCAAAGCCCCTGCCATAACATAATCTAATCTGCTGATAAAAATAAAGGGGCGGAGACAGAACTTGGAGTGGCCTATGTACCATGTGATAGGGTACCTTGTTGGGCCAATAGTGGTGAATCCAATGGAATTTGCCCGAGAGCCATGTGGGTGTCACTCTTAAATAGCCAAGAGTGTACACCGATGCAAAATAAAATTGCATGAATAAATTAATTATTATTATTTCACACATTTAAAATTATGTTGATTGTTTTATGCATTGTTTACACTCTCGTGATTGATCAGATTATACTAACATGACATTTAANGCAAATGATGCCTCTGTTATTGGGCTGAAAATTGGCTAAAATATTTTTTTTTATAGAAAATATGTATTTATAATAGACGAATGTTTCTTTATTAATTTGTAAAATTATTAGTTTTCCGAGAAAAAAAAAGAAAATGATTAAATTTCTTGGCAAAGTTTGAAACCTGCTGTCAGTGTGTTCAAACTTCACCGCTAAAAATAATAAAAAAGATTTTAATTTTTTTTGGGGGCGGATGATACTATAACTAATTATTATCAATAATTCTCACAATTAATAAAAAAAAAAATTACTTACCAATAATAGGCATCGTAATTATTAACTGAATTTAAAAACAGCGGTCTTCAAAATTTAAAATACTCAAAATTGACGTCAACTAATGACGTAGAACACATTCCTAAAATTTACCTGGATGAGATTTAACAATTTTTTTTTTAAATAAAATATAATTTGATGCAACTTTAATATCAAAAATAAATATATTCCATCATTAAAATTTCAAAATTTTGATATAATTATTTATTTTTAAAAATGCTCACAATGTGTCACATGATCAAACGGTAATTTACCACTAGGAATGTTGATTGCTTGCGTTTATGTATATAAGCAATATGGTGTTTACAGGTGTACAGATATACGGTAGTTGCCTAAATTAATATTTTCGGTTTTATATGAGGTAAAAATGAATACAATATGTCATTTTTTATAAATTTTATGAGGAATCAAAAACTTTTATCGAAAATAATCACAAACAGATATTTTTTTATTATTAATATTTTTCGGAGATGACGATAAAATAGGCCCTACCTGATTTTGGCACATATAGCCCCACTGTGTGTGTCTCATTTGAGCTAGAATTTTTTGGTTTTGATTTTTAAATTTCTGCATTAAATTTCAATTTTAAAAATGTATAAATTTATCCCTAAATGTTTTAGAATATATTTATTAGACCACTTTAAAGTCAAAATTTAAGAATCACTTGAAAAATCCCAAGAAATAATTCTCTATCGAAAGGATAAAGACAAATTCTAATATTAAAATAGAATAAAAACAAAGGACATTCGTTATTTATTATAGCTTACTGAAAACAGGTATCTTTTTCACGGATTTTAATATAAGGGTGGATTTTACTTGAAATATTATCAATCTGAAGCTGCAAGTGTACGATAATGGTAATTTCTAAATTTCAATAATTTATTTTGTGTGGTACGACTTAACTTTCATTTTTTTACCTTTTTTTTTTTTTTTTAAATTTAACCCTTTTCACTCCAGTACGTTTTTCTGAAATTATTGATTCAGCAAATTAAAATCGAAAAAAAAATTGTTAAAATTTATTGTTTTTAGACAGATAAATGATGGGAAGGGCTTAGTGGAATGTTTGTCAGTATGGAATGGCAAATAAGAGACAAAAAGTGGATATTATACTGACTAAAGAGCACAATGGTCAAAATTATAAATGGCTACTGAGAATTGACACTGGTGTGGCAAGGGTTTAAACGAGGTGACAGCCAGTTAAACGTTTACACAACTTATCCCTAGTACAGTATATAAATTAATAGCAAACAAACATGTATAATGACATCCTAATATGCATAAACAATGGCACAGATAAAGAATATTATAGACATTGAAAAACTATTTTTTTTCCAAAATAAATGTCAATACTGGAAAAAACGATCATAGATTGCACTGCCATACAGCTGTCAAATTAAAACTCAAGAAACACCAGCTTTCAAAACTTCTCGTCGAAGGACTTGTCAAAAACAAAGAATAAAACCATATTAACTTTCTTGATAAACATCAAAACAAAGAGAACTTTCACAAATGACATTCCAATCGGTGAATTGAAGCGTCAGCAGTTATAATGACTCTTTGGAAAAGATGAACGTATGGCTCCTCCTATGTTCCTAAAGAAGGTGCTCATAAAAAGTGCGAACATTACTGGAAACAGAAGATGCCAAGATGAGAGGGTCAATCTTCAATGGATTAAAGCTAGTAATCCTAATGGATTAACTCTAGTAAATGTATTGGAGGACTCTGAATCTGATCTACTGTACATCCAGCAGAAAACTATGACCTCAGTGTTAGAAAAATACCATGCCCGACTTGCCCGGGGCAAGTAAAAAAATATATCGGGCATGTAAAATTTTACTCTACTGTTCATAATCGGGCAAGTAGAATTTTTATAATTTGGATCATAATTTTTTAAAAATTCATTCTGAAAATTTTTTAGACAAGAATTTACAAATAACAATTATCATCTCTGAATCCTAAAATAATAAAAAAAAACTATCATTTTCAAACACATCTGCCACTAACTACCCCGATGTAACAATAAAATAAAATGTTGGAACCCATTCAACGTTTTATTTTACTGCAAAAAATGCAGTCATAATGTTGCATTTATTTTCCCTAGTCAAAATTTTAAGCANATTATTATTATTTCACACATTTAAAATTATGTTGATTGTTTTATGCATTGTTTACACTCTCGTGATTGATCAGATTATACTAACATGACATTTAATGTTTAAAATAGAAATGCCATGTGGTGAGAGTAAACAATATATAAACATAAATCAGCTGTTTCTTCCGCACATGGATTAATATGCTAATTTATATAAAAAAAAAAAAAATATCATTGGCTATACTATTTATCTAACCTAATTATATTTAATTTTAGCCTTTTCTCTGTGTGGTGCATACATATTTTATAAATTGTCTCAACATTAATATAAAAGAAGATTCTATATTTGTGACTATTACAAAATGTTTATGTTGCAATAAATTTAATGTTTATGTGCAAACTTTAGAAATTTTGAGATGGATTTCACATCAAGTAAGTTAGAAAATTTGTCAGAGCAATCTGGTAAACATTGTATACATTGTTTTTGACCTTATAACCTTGACAATAAAAATAAAGACAGTATTCATGCCATATTTATGATGCATTAAGAACATAAAATGTAAATTTTTACATTCATATACATTATTTTTTTAAACAAATTAATAATGGCATAAACTTGAGGAAAAACTTATTTGATTTTAAAAGTTAGAAAACATATATATTTATTGGATGGCGTATTCGAACGCTTTGCTTTGATAATTTTTAAACCAATAAATCTTCAAATTTGTCACTAAATCAGCATTTTTTAAAACTTCTATATTATTATAAAAATGTAAGCTCGGAGATTATCCGGGTGTTCCGAGTTTTATTCTTACGCTTGTTCCTGTAAAAGCAGTATCCTGTTCCAGCAAGAAACATGTAAGATTGTCCGACACCAGTAATTCATCAAGGCACCATGATAAGCCCGCCAGGTGAACTCTACAGCAGTTCAAAAACGCAGCAGAAGAGCATTGTAGAAAAATAGTTTACTCCTTAAACATAGTAGTAATGAATCAACTTAAGAAGAAATTTCCACAACTAAACTTAATGACCCACTCAATGCCAATGTTATTTTCAAATTTGCTAAAAATACATTCAGTATACACTAAAGATTTATTCCGATTCGACCACCTGAGACAGCTGTCCACTTCCCATCAATAATTCCTCCTACTGAATCTCACCACAAGATTTTATAAGACCATGGCAGCCACTTTTTCTCCGATCCTTATTCATCTCAACAAGTCTTATCTATCGCAGTAAAGTTCATTTTCTTTGTTAAAACTCTGATCCTTTCAACCATCCTACTTCGTTAATAAATAAACTTTTAATTTATAACTTTTACAAGATAGACTTTCTTCACTAACATATTTCATCACAAATTTGCTTGTGGAAGAGGACCTTGATATGGTACATATGAATGAAGCTATGAATACAGTGAAATTTAGTCATAAAAAAATCTACGTTATTTTTATCATTATTTTTTCTGTAAATTAGAGGAGGCATAGACATCTTTTATTTCTTAGCAAGTTTTTTTTATTCAATTCATTTAGGTTTTGTTTTTATTTGTAAATTGGTGTTAGAACAGTTATACAATTTTCATATTAATGTTCAAAATTTATTAATATTGTTATATTTGCCTGCTGATAATTATGAAGGAAACAAAAGTCAATGTTAAATAAATTTGTTTATATAAACAAACTATAAACTTTTTTTTCTTAATAAAACCAGATAAAACACTTTCATTTGCTTTTTAAACTTAGCTATTGTCTCATTCGTTCTGAAGTCATGTTTATTTAAAATTTTGCATACATAAAACAATATATTTTTTATTTTATTTCAGACTTGCCATTTGACCTATCCATTAGATGTGTGACAAAAGTGGATTTGGTAAGCTCAGCTTTCTCTTAGCAAGCTGAAAAAAGATTCTCTAGTAATCAAGGTTTGGGTCCTCTTTGAAGCTTTCCTGTCGTAATATTATATAATTTTCTTCAAATATAGTTAACCATTTTTATATAGGCTAATTCTGATGAAAGGTAATGGTACAGTAAGTTGGATTGGAGTTGCCGATTTTTTTCTTTTTAGACAGTTAATCTTATATCTGAAAAATTAATTGGAATTAATTTTTTTTTATAGTTTAATATGTCCTTAATANTTAATTGTTTAAAGTGACATAATAAAAAAGTGAGTACAAAACGTAAATATACGTGGTAAACAATACCAGAAGTTTTATGAAACACGTATATATATGTGGCAAAAGTTTGACAGGTTAATGACTAGTGTCTGCCAAGAAACTAATCAGCACAGATTACTAAAAATCAACCAATCACATAAAGGCTATGCGTCAATTAACCTAAATGGATCGGAAGATTTTTTTTATTTACACGAATAGCTTTCCTCCCAACCTGAACCTAAACTCCTACTAAGTAATACAGTAACTAACTATGCCTCAAACCTAATGATAATTAATAAGTGGACTAAAAACTGATTGCTAAATTAAACTAAACTCACTTTTAATAATAATAGATTATTCCCTCCCATCCATTAACCAATCAGTGGTTGTATTTTAGGAATCTGTGCAGATTACGTTGCTCTGCAGACACAGATAGCTATAAATAGTCAATTCTTTTTACGATTATATAGCATACTACTGTTTTTATTTATTTATTCAATTATCAAAACAACAGCAATATATATTGTACTGTATATTTAAATACATTGATTTACAAGAAGGTATTACTTTGTTTTTAGTAATAGAGAAAAAAAATGTATTTAATGTACATTGAAACCAAGGAGCTAGTATATTTCTAGCTTGTTGATTGAAACACAAAATTTCAGCTCCTCCTTTTTTTGCATGACATTTGTCACATGACGAGAAAATTGACTAAACACATTATAAATCAAAGATGAGATGATTATAAAATATCTCTGATAAAAATATGCTGCTTTAATCCCTCAACGTTTAGTACAAGAATTATATTTCAAAAATAAATATACAGTAACTAGGCTATAATGATAATTTAGAA
>PXIH01S0008855.1:2730-14720 GCA_003024985.2 Euperipatoides rowelli | reverse complement strand
TGCCCCCCATAAATTTGCCACCCTGGGCCCGGGCCCATATGGCTTATGCCAAAATCCGGGCCTGCTTGTTAGTATGTAGATTAATATATAAAGGCTAAGTCTTTATTTTCTTATATAGTTTTTAATCCTATAAATATTTTTAGGAAGAATTTATTCACTAAATAAGTTGGCAGTTTTTTTTATCTGTGAGATGAAATATAAGAGGGTTAGACGGTTGATTTTTATATTGGACACTTATAAAATGAAAATTGTTTAATGAAAGATGTGGATCCACTTTTTACATGAATTGACATTTGCACGAATATATATAGTATTTTCTCGCATTCTTAGTACATCCCTATTAGAATATTTGTGTTACCAGTATATAATAATATAAATTGACTGCTTTTTTTAATATTAGATTTTTTTTAAGGTATGGTGGTCAATGCTACCATTTATGTGATGGGCGCATTATTCTGACTAATGTAAGAGCTAGTGGATTAGGTAGCTATGCTGGGAAAAGTGTTGTTGTCGGTGGTCGTAGTTCTTGCCTTTGGATTTTAACAGCCTTCTCTGAATTGAATCCTGAAGTCATTCCTACACCTGTTCCTTCTATTACATTTACAATGCATGCAGATATTAAATTAAAATGTCCTGAGAATTTTATTTATGTCTATGATGGCATACCTGGATTTGTTGCTGGACAATCATCAAAACATGAAAAACGTTTAGCAGCTTTCTGTGGTTTAGGACTTGATGAAGCAATTACTGTTGAAGCCTCCACAGGACAGTTAACAGTATATTTTGAGAGTATAAATACACTTCAAGGTTTCAATGCTACATTTAAAGTAAATCGTTGCCCGGATTCATGTCATGATAACCGAATCTGTGATGGAGAAAAATGTCGCTGTGCTGATGGCTTCGGAGGTGTTAATTGTAAAGATGAAATTTGTTTACATAATTGTTCCTATGCCTTAGGCCATGGTTACTGTGAACAGGTTAGAATTTTTTAGCATTATTTTTGTTGATATTTTGTGTATTAATTATAAAAGAAATTGCATGTTTTTCATTAAATAATTTCCTTTTTCTATGTCAAGATCAATTTTATCTTTTTTTTTTAATTAAGTAAAGAAGTTTTAATAAATTAATCTTTACTATTAAGATTAAAAAAACACTGATAAATAGAATTATATGATGCAAATAATTAAAAAATATATATATAAAGGAAATTTGTTTTTCTATACTTTTAAACAAAGTAATTAACATTAGCATGTGATTCTATATAAATTTATAAAATCAGTGTTTCACAATGACATCAAGGGTGTTTATTTTGTTATTGAGCAAAGGCAACACAATCTTATTGTTATTTTAAGTAACTAGCTTAGGTTAACAAATAATTTAAAATAAAATAGATATTTATTTTTATTTAATTAATTTAACAAATAATATCAATGAGTTTTGAGGAATCCCCTTTCCCCTTTAAATGTTACATAGGCCTATTTCAACTGAATCTGGCAGAATAAAAACAATTTTTTTTATTTTTTGTGAAATATTTTAAAATTTTGTTTTAATATTAAAATTTTATACATCTTGGAATTTACTAAATTTTAGAATGATCACCTTACTTTGAAAATAGATTGATAAGGTGGACATTGGTCCAAAGTCGGTGCTTATTGGACAATCTGAAAAGGCTCATTTTGGGCAGTATTTCACTTTGAGTGAGTTTGATAAAGAGAGTAACTTCTAAATTGATAAAGAGAGTGAATTCTAAGAGATTTCTTTTCATAATATACAAAAGTATGAGCATCAGATAGACTTGAAGTAGCAAAGATAAAGCTGACCATCCATATCTGAAGTAATAATTTTTCTTTATGCATTTAATTGTAGAAACGTTCAGTTTAACGATTTCCTTCCTGACACAAGTTAAATAAAAGCCTCATATTCAATGAACAATTTAAATAATAAAACTCCTGTGTTATCACCGCTACTAGAAATATACTTAAATAGAAAGCACTGTATTTTCCATGGTTCCATAACAGTTAATCTGCTTATGCATTTATATTTGCTGTTCTCATTCTTTTATCTCTGCGATAAATACATTTTTTGTAAGAGAAAAACAATATTTTACTGGGATGAGAACGGTGATTGATAATGTTCTGACATTTTAAGATAAATCTTAGGTAAGGTAAGAAAATGTTGACTAGGTAGGAGTAAAAAAAAAAATAGGTCTGCAATAGATTCATTCACTACGGTATCTAATGTATTATATTTTAAATTATGGTAGTGGTAAATTGCGCACTTGGTAATATTGGGCTAAATAATTCTTTATTTTGCTTTACAAATTTCCAAGTCATTCAAATAATTTAACTATTATTTTTATTACAGGATATTAATCAATGCATCTGTTTGAATGGGTTTGGAGGACAGGCATGTGCCGATTATGCTAATCCATCTCTAGTTATATTAGAGGATGTTATTGACCCATCAACTAAACCAGAGCAAACAATTGATATCCATCACTTACAGCGCACAGGCCACACTTTGTTGTATGATAATTCTGGTAGACTTTGGCTTTATGGTGGTTATTCTCCATCACATGGCCCACATGCAACTTTGCTCATGTTTAATATTACCATCAACACATGGAATTTGGCTTCTCCGACTGAAGAGACTAGAACTTTTGTACCTTTGGCACGGTACCTTCATGCCTCCGCATATGTTCCCTCTGTGTATGCCTTTTACATTTTGGGTGGGATTATCAAGAATAATATCACTAATGATTTCTGGAAGTTTCAAGTTGACAAAAAATTGTGGCTTCCACTACCAGTAAGTATTAAAATCCATTTTTTTTGTCATTTTAAAATGCATTTTATTTCATTTATAAAAGATTTTACAAAGGAAAAAGAAAATTGTCATACAAACTAAAGAAATAAACCAGCCTATAAACTTTTAAATTCAGTTATTTTGAGTTATTTTCTCCATTAGTTAACAAAATGTTTTGTAGTCTCCAGCCATATATTCCATCCTTTTTATTTTATTTTTTTTAAAAATGGCAGCAAACTAAATTAATTACATCATTAACTGAATTCATTATATTGCTGTCTGTATTGCTAATTGAATTAATTACCGGTACATTGTTAAACAAATTAGTTACATTGCTAACTGAATTAATTACATTGATAACTGAATTACATTTGACTGACAGATTTAATATTAATAGTATTGAAGACTGAATTAATTACATTACTAACTTGATTAATTACAGTGCTAACTGAATTAATTACATTACTAACTGGATTAATTACATTGCTAACTGAATTGAACTAATTACATTTTATTATATTGTTGACTGAATTAATTGCATTACTATCTGAACTATATTGTTGACTGATTCAAATACACTTTAATTCAAATCAATTACATTGCTGACTTAATTCTAGTCTAGACACAATCAATTATATTCCTGACAGAATCCAGTACTTTTCTGATTGAATTAATTACATTAATTCAATCAGCAATTAATTGCAGAATTAATCACATTTCTAACTAATTGTACATTCAGAAAAAATGTAGATATCATACTTACTATGGAATATTGTAATGTAGCAAATGCACTGTTATTGTTACCATTTTGAACATTTTTAAGATAATATGTTTTGAAGAAATCAATGCCTTTATCAAATATTGTTTTGCATTGACATTCGATTCACAAAAAAATAATAATTTTAATTATCAGTACAATAAATGTAATTTTGAATAAAGTCTTATTTTTTTCCCTGGTCAGATGTAGGGAAATGCAATACATTAAATCAGTCAATTGGTGTATTTAAAAATTAAAAAATAAAAACATTTTTAGGGGAGAATTTGGGGCCGAACACCCTTCTCGTAATATTTTGTGTCTGATTTTTCTTTTGCGATCATAAATAGTTAAGAGCAGAATGTTTTATATTATTTTTTTTTTTAAAAAAGCATAAAAATGAATTGATCTGCCATATAGCAACATCAAAGTCGTTCACCACTTGCTGGTACTAAAACCCACCCCCCTCATATTTTTTAAGCATATGATGGAGCAGGACTACTGCCATAACAAGGAACCGGAACAAATTTAGTGNGAGGGAGGGGGGGAATTTTGTTTTTTGATTAATTACACTTGGTCGCCGATTAACGCTGTTAATTGGTTCTTAAAAACTCAAGCTTTATTTGAGTCTGGTTTATTTGCCACAATAAATAAGTAAAACCATTAATTCGTTCTAGAATAATATGATTGAAAAAACATTTCACATAATAGTAGTCAGCAAAATAATAAACAGTAAAAAAAATGCAGTACTTTATGCCACTATAAAGTTAAAATCAGTGTTTCACAATAAAATTTGGCCCTGGAACCCTTTCAAATATGTTTAAAATTTTACGAACCCCAACCTTAAGCTTCCGCCACAGTGTAGCTCCACTGGTTCTCATGCACTGCACTAGAATATTAAAATTTAAATGTGATGTAACTTTCTCATGGAACCCTAATGTTCACCTCATGGAAGCCCAGTGTTTCATGGAACCTTTTTTCTGAAACACTGGTTTAAATTACATAAAATAATTAAATACCATATTATTTATTTTTGTTAATTATGCGATTAAAAACTAAAATGAAATTAAATAAGCATTTTTAAAATTATTATTTTCTCTTAAACTTTATTTTCAGTCGCATTAAACTACTAAAAGTGAAAGTCAATTAATTTATTAAAAAAAAAAAAAGAAGACAAATTTGGCTTTAAAGAGTTAATATATTTTGAATATTATTCTGGTATTGTGGTAATTAATTAGAAGATTAAATTAAAGAAAATATTATTTTTCCAACTGTGAATTTTTGTATTTCAGAACTTCTAGTTTTGTATTTTATTTTTTCTTAGACACCTGGTATTCCACCAATGGCTGGTCATACATTAACTCTTCGTGTTGATAAGGATGATGAAAGCTTATTACTGATTGGAGGATTTTCTGCTGTATATGGATTTTCTCACAAGACTTATGAGTTTTTCCCTCGAAGTGGAGATTGGAAGGAACTTTATGTCACTGGCACAGTACCGGCAGGTAAAAAAAATATATATGTAGACTTTTGAATATTGTAATCATAAAGATTTTTGATGGGAAGAATGTTGGGATATAAACATATTTATTTTTATTTTTCCTTGGTGATAGTTGCTGATAAATTATATGATTTGTTCTAATGTTATGATTATTCTAGTGCAAAGGCGTAGCTAGGATTTTTTTGTCCTTTAGCCAGAAATCATTTAGGGCCCGTTATTTTTATTAAAATAAAATATAATTAGTTTAGTATGGTATAATTATTTGCGGTTTCTTTATAATTTCACAAACACCAAAAACATGGAAATTAATATTTCAATATGATTCTTTATATTTGTTAAATACAATTTGACAAATATAAAAAAATTGTTTGTCCAAAACAAACTATAAATGCATGCATCAAGACGACAAAGATGTTGAAATAAACAAAAGCTGCAAGTTGTTTATTTGCTCCCCATTTTAATCCCAGGTTTTTTTGACAATATGATCATGAAAGTATAAAGTTTTTCTTTCAAACTTGAATCTCCAAACAAAACATATTAAAAAAAACAAACATATATGGATTAATCACAACTGTATGGCACTTGGAATTCCTGACATTATTAGGCCTATACATTTAAAATAGGCTACATATTATTTTCTTACTTTAATTAAATTAATAATGGAATATACATTATTAATATGTTTTATTGAATAATGAATTCATTGATCTACACAATTTTATTGCAAAATATATTTCATTACATGTTGCGTCTGTCTATAAACCATTCATAGTAGGTTTCCCCCCTACTTTAATCTGATCATGGGCCCTGGTGAAGTAGAGCCCCTAGGTAATGCCTCCTTTTGCTATAGTGTAGTTACATCCCTGTTCTAATGTATTATAATTTTAGATTGATAACAATTAGTCTTAAAAAAAAGTTCTATCATTTGTCCATCCCCTTTTTAAATTTTTTAAAATTAATTATACAGAGACTTTTTATTCTCTTTACACTGGCATTAAAATATATTATTAAAGTTGTATTACAAAGTGTACATCCAGACATGGAACTAGTGAGAGGGAAGGAAGGAGTGGGAAGAGGGAGGGAGGGAGTGAGAAAGAGAGAGAAAAAAAGAAAGAAGTGTACCCCTCTCATACTTAAAAATAAATTGATTTTGAATGATAAATGTTTCCATTTTATACTAGATTAATATAGTGATAGTATGTTGTGTAGAAAGTCCCCATTAATAATATGGTATAGCTCAAGAATGTTTGAATGATAGGAAAAGGTGCTTTCTCTCTCATTTTTATAGACTGTCTACTTTAAAATTATTTTTTATTAGACTTTAATTATTTATTTTCCACTAGCATATCACTATATATTTTTGTCAGTATTTCGATTGTTTAACTAAGAAATAATTGGGACAGATAAATTATTTTGCTTTCATATGCACAGGTAATTTTTTTTGTCCACTATTTAAACCTCTATTTATACAAGAAGATCTATTTTATAAATTAATGAAAAACATATGGAAATTACTCAGTTTTATTAAATAGTCACCTTCAAGAAAGAAAACAGTTCATAAATTATGCAGAGTCAATATTCTTTTTAAAAAAATGTATTTTTTATAAAGAAAGTATTTTTTTATTAATGCTATTTGCATATTGGAATGCAATTAGTATTAATTTACAAGTTGGGATAGGAAAACCCTTATAGGGAGAAGAGGCCACTGACCAATATTAGACTTAACAACCAGGTAGTAAGGGGACAATTTTTGTGATGGAAATTTGGCATTTGTCAAGCTATAAAGAGAAAGAGGAGAGCTAGAGAGTTTAATTTGATGTTTAGACATTTGTACACATTTTTATTACTATTGTATGATTTGGTCGAAAAAATATTAGTTGAGAAAATTTAAAAAGTAAGAGCTGACAGTATGCGGGGCGATTTTACTTTTGTGTTCCGCTGAGATTCAAAATGGCCACCAACACCAGATGCAAAGTACCGATAAATAGATTCATTCTTAATTTTAACATATTGAATGGTTATTGATAAGTTTTATTTTCAATAATAAATCAATATTTTGAAATTAAAAATTTGTGTAATAAACAAATACCAGCATTTTTAATTTCAAAGAATATAATTATAATTATTGGAAACAAACTTACCAATAACCATTCAATATATTAAAATTAAGAAAGAAAATATTTTTCGGTACTTTGCGCCTGTTGTGGGTGGCCATCCATATGCTAAAAATAAAAACATTACTAACAATAGCTTTGACCCTAACCCTAACTCCAACAACGTATGAAATCAACTAAGCTATTGGTCGGATACACAAAGTGTGTAATAATCAATTTTGTAATATTTGGAATATTTCAATACATAACTGACCTTAACCCTTACCATAACCATAACTCCAACAACATTTGAAATCGACTAAGCTATTGGCCGGATACACAAAATGTGTAATCCTAAAGAATAAATAAAGCTTAAAAATATAGAGACCCATCTAATAGACCTCCACCACTCCAACCACGTGTAAAATACACTAACATATAAAATTCACTAGGTTGAAGATCTGGCTAAATAAAACCTAAACCTAAATATGAAATAACTGACGTTTGAAATACACAAGGCCTATGCTTCAACCCTAGGATCATTAAAATGTGAAACATACTTACTAATTTATTACTAGNTTTATTCAACTACCACATTTACAATCCTAAACCTTAAAATTATACTAACCCTATCTTCAAAATAAATAAATCCTAATTTAAAAATGAAATAAAATAACAAAACTAACCTCTAATATGGTCCCAGCCAATTCAGCCATTTAAAATACCCGGTAGTAAAATAAAACAATGTATACATGTTCAAATCATTCATGTGTTAATGAGATGCGATGTGAATCTATTTACTCCTTAATATCAAAGTATTATAGGCACTGTACTGTAATCAACATTGTTAATATCGATAATTTACGTCTGGCACTGGCAGCCATTTTAAATCTCAGCGGAACACAAAAGTAAAATCTCCCCCAGTATGCACTAAATGGGTAATGGAAAATTAGTTGCAAAATAGAAAACCCTGTTCTGAAAGGTGAGTCACAAAATAGGCCATGCCCTTTCCTATAATAATAGTTCTAGTAAGAAAAAAATACAGCAATTGAAATTTTAAATTTGTATTACACAAGAAAATATGCCATTGCCATAAAAGTACAACAATTTCTATATAAATAATTTTTTAAGTGTCAGCCTGTAGTATTTAAGTTTTGAATATTGGACTACAGGAAAAGTAGTACGGTAGTACATTTTAACAATTTCTTATCTAGAAACTTGTCTTTGTTTTTATTATTTCAGCTAATAAAAAATGTCTGATTTACATCAATATTTCTACAATGAGTTTAATGATAAAAGTTTATTTTCATCTTGCTATATACTGTATATTCTTTAAAATAAAAATTTAGTTAAAACATGTATATTTTTTTAGGTATTTATGGACATAGTACTGTTTATCATGCACCTACTAAAACCTTTTATGTTTACGGAGGTTATTTATATAAAGGAGAACGTCCTATTGTATCAAATGAACTGTATGCATTTCATTATCCAAAGCAAAAATGGACCTTGCTTCCTTCGGAAATGGACAATAAGGTAAGCCACTATATGGTTTAATTAAAGGTTCAAAACAAAATAGTGCTTAACTACATTCACTTAATTTTTAGCTAGAGCAAACACAAAATTTGTTTAAATATATAAAGCATTGCAATGCTATCAAATCTTCTGTGATTTGTAAATACAAATACAAATATGCCGGACAACAACAGACTGTAGTCCAACGAGGTTGTCCCTGGAGTGTTTGATTGTACTACAAGGTAAAGAGAATATCTTGTAAGTTACTGTAAATAACTAAATTTAAACAATCTTGAGGGTTAAGCACTGTTTTTCTTCAAACTCTTCAATTTAACTTTAAGATTCAATTTCTGATAGCCTCTGAAGGAACTCAATGAGTATATTCATATATTCATAAATGTTTAACAAATTAAGTTTTTCCTCATTAAAAATATAGTTCTTAATATTATTAATATTTTGCTACTATTATTTATATGTTTTATTTTTAAATTGTTGATGAAAATAAGCAGTAGTATCTTCTGAAGGTTTTGTTTTCCTTTTTTTGTTGATTAACATCATCATTAACATCTCCATGTTAAGTTTTAAGAGAAAAATGATGAGAGTATTTGCTCCAAATCAAAGAGTGTTTATTATTGGTCCTTAAATGTATATGCATTGACTCAGTTTATTAAAATATTATGAGGAATTTGAATATCGTGATTAAAAAATTATTTGTGGAAAAAAAAGAGATGTAAAATACAGTTGATTTTACTGTATATTCTTAATGTTTGTAATATGATTTTTAGAGTTTTTATTTAATAAGCTCTTTAATTAAAGAGTGAATTTCCTTTAAAAAACAAGAACACCAAAAAGTGGGAAAAACCGTCTTCTCTCGTCCCCTGTTTTAAATCAATTAATGTTGAGTTTTCACCTATTTTAATTATATTTTTGTTTATGATTTTATAATTCTTATTCAATTTTTATGAAGTTTTCTATACCACAATTTTAGAGGAAGATTGTTTTTTGATTTTAAAAAAATACCCAACTAATTTAAATTGTTAGTAAACCAATTATTTATATAATTAGTCTACTATAACTTGATTCTTAAAGTATGACATTTACTAATAAAAATACTTTAATTAGCTAATAGTGTATTTTTAGTTAGTTTTGTACAATAAGTTCTCATTTAAAATTTGATAACTAAAAATATATTTGCATTTGAATCTCTAATGTTATAAGATGTTTAATTCTTATAAATTTTGAAAATTCTTTACATTTAAAATTTTTCTTGTAGCCTTTGCCTCGCTATTTTCATACAGCTGTTACATACGATGAGTTTATGATCATTTTTGGAGGACGTTCTGATACCAAAGACTTTACCAATATTACTTTAACCTACAAATATTCTTGCAACCAATGGGGATCTCTGAAAGATAAAAGTATGTTGATATTTTACTATTTATTCAGTAAAATAATTGAAGATATTGGGCCCATTAGTTTATTTCTCCACTGTATATTCTTTTCTTCATTTTTCTCATTTAGTATGCTGCATATTCTTTATTACAATATGAAAATGTTTGAAATATATTTACAATTTTTTAAAAAATTGATCTAAAATATGTAGCCTTTAATTTAAAGTTGTGTTCGCAGTATTACAACTTTATTCTGTTAATTGTAAATTATTGTAAATAGATATTATGTCACTCTCACAATTCTTCGAGATAAAATGTTTATAACCATCATCCTGCCTCATAATAAGTGTTCTTTAAATAAAACTAGTTATAGCTTGGTATACTGTGGCAGTGGATTTAAGCCTACGATAGTTAATACTAAGCAGTCAATACCATATGCCGCAAAGTTAATATACCACAAAAGATTCTCAATTATGGGGTCCTCCATATAGTAAAGGTTAAGAACTGCTGGTCTAGTCCATACCAATGTCCAATATTCTATCTATACAGTATCCACAGTATATACTGTCTATTGTATATACTGTAAATAGATAACATAACTTTGAATATTCTAATTTGATATGTTGTTTGTAATTATTGTAGTGATCAGGAAATTATTATTTACTGTGTATTAAATAATTTTATAGCCCACTCATTATTTGATATGCATTTAAAACTATCAATTTAAAAATACGGTACGGCAGTTACAAAACAAAATTGTAAAATTTTTGGTTTAAATAAAATCAATTATTTTATCTTTTTAATGAGAGATGAACTATAAATATATATTGTATATTGGGTTAATAGTATTTATTAAATAATGATTTTGAAGAACTATAAATATCTGTTATCTGTAGGCTATTATGTTATTAAATATCTGAGATATATCTAGTGTTTTATTAATGTTTCATTCCAAGAGCCCAAATCGCTTATATTGTAAATAATAAATTTTTAAAATAAATATTCATTCCATTTTCTATTTAAAAAGCTGCTATTACAAAAAAAGTAAACACCCACTCATTCTGGGATAAATTCATGACCTGTGACATTCCACTCTCATACAAGCTGAGCTTTGCCCACATCTGTTCTACCAACGTAGCTGACCTTTTGGCCAATTAAAGCATTGGGCTAACCCATTCTTAATCATTGCAGATTGAAATGAAAGCTGAATAATAAACTAATAGCCACAAAATTTCTCATTATATTTTCTGAATTTTAACCTCTCAATTTCTTCTGGTCAATTTCTCTAGGTCAACCCATTTACCACTTTAATAATAGTACCGTTCTCTAATGCTTTCCCAGTAGAGTTATGGCAAAGGCATCAACTTCTTATGCCATAAAGTTTCCTTATTAAAAAACATATTCTGACAAAATAATTTTACAATAAAGTATTATATTCCACCGCCGAACTATGGACTCTCAAATCTTAATAATCTACTGTACATTAAAGCATAATATCTCATCTTAAGATTAATAACTATTACTTATCCCTTCACTGTCTTAATCAAAGGTTTAATTGTTATTTTTGTATATTTAATTAAGTGTTAATTATAAATTAATAAATTGTAATACCTAAATGCACAGTGACAGGCTTGATCATTACTCCCATAAAATAGAATTCAAAATGGCTACCAGAATGTACAATAAAATTATTATATATAGGCCTATATATATAAATTATACTGTCTCAGTGATTTATAAAACATATATATAATGTATATTGGATTATGGTCACCAGGTTAACTATATTATAAATAAAAAAATATTTCTAGTTTGAATAAAGTATTCAGACATACGAAAAAAATAAAAGGACTAACTAATCTAAATTATGAAAAAAGGTTGTTTATTTTATTTATTATTTATTTATTTAGGGATATTTATTTCAAATAAAATAA
>PXIH01S0008843.1:10611-21630 GCA_003024985.2 Euperipatoides rowelli | reverse complement strand
AAAAAAAAATTCAAGATTCTTTATATCAATTATTGGTACATATTGCAACCAGAACAAGGGAGTAATAAATATATTTATTAATTTTATCACGTAATCCCCCCACTTCCCCTACTAGTAATACCAGGGATGTCATATTGCTTTGCATGAGATTGAACTGTGGTAACACTTCCATCACGGTCCTATTATTTCATGCAGGGCCCATGTGAAAAGTTGACGGTGAGGGTGGACATCCTTGCTTTACCCCGGTTCTCTTTCTTTTGAATTCTTTTACTTGTCCTTACCATAGTATTGATGCCATTTCATAAGGGCAGGTCTTGATGAATCTATTTATTAAGAAATATGGAACTTTTTGGTATTTTTAGATTGTAGTTGTTCATCCATGATCCAAAGTCAAACCTTTTTCCAGGTCTAAGACTAGCATTTACTTTCTTTCCTCCTCTCTCCAGTCCTCTTCCAGAATTCTCTTTGTTGTGAAAACATGACGATCTACCAATCTATTTGGTAAGAAAACTGCTTGGTAGTCTGGTAGGGCCTCATCTTTAGTCTTCAGGATATGTTTTGCATGAAGTTTATATGCAATACTGCAGAGTGTGATTCACTTGTGGTCTTTGGTTGCTTTGGGTTTTGCATTTTTGGAACTGGTACTTGAATCATCATTGTCCTCTGGAATTTTGTTTTCTATCCAAGCTCTGTTAAGGTTTTAGACAATGTATCTTTTTATTTCAGCATTTCTATGCATATTCTATGGAAACCTGTGGCTGAGTTTGGTTTCCATTCATTCACTCTGTTCGCAATCTCTTTCAGTGGCTGGGTTTGATATCGGACAGTTGTCCATTTCCATTATTAAATCAATCTCTTCCCCTCCTTGTGGTGATAATTCTTCTTGCCATTTTGATTTGGGAATGAATCTTTGTTTCTTTTTACTTCAATTTGTTCTTTTTAAAAAACTTGTTCTTGTGCAGTCTTTGAATATTTTTGGATGAAATTTACATATTTTCGGTCTTTATGATCCATGTATGATTTTTATCTATTTTCGCTGGTCTCTTTTCTTCTTGCTTTGATCATTGAATCTTCTGGTTTTATGTAGTGGTTGTATTGTGCTTTTAGCATTGCTGCCATGGCTTTCCTTCACCCAGATTATTTAGGGGGAAATAGTTTGTTTAGTTGCTGCAGCTGCTTGTTGCGTATACGACACCATCTCTTCCCATGACCTTGCTTTATTTGGCTCCATATTTTTAAGTGCATCCTGCTTTCTTAGAGCTTTTGCATGAATTTGGAAATTAAATTTCTCACTTGGTATTTTTAGCCTTTCCATATTCCACTTTTTCAGGGTTTTTGACTCCTTTGTTCCTGCAGCTGTTCTTCAGTAGCCTCCTGCCATTGTATTTCTGCTCTTATTAGTTGGTGGTCTATGGAAAGTTGGAAGCTTCCTTTATTATTTTTGCTCTTGTGTATTTAATATGCATGTTTTTGTCTTCTTTCCTGACTACTATGTGGTTCTGATTTTCCATTTGTCCAGGTTGTTAAAATCGTTTTTGACTTGCTTCTGATTGTTTGTATGTTCAGTTTTTAAATTTTTATCTGCAAAATTGTATATCTAAAAAACCGAATAATAATAATAATAAATAATAATAATAATAATAATAATAATGATGATGATGTTTCATTAATAAATAAGAATAAAAATGGCTTTTCACCATTCAATTAAAAACAATTAATAAAACACTTTTCTAATATTCAAACAAACGGTAATTGTTTAAAAACTGCATTTCCCTTCCTCTTTATTTTAAAACAATAAATTTAGATGATGAATGTTTGTAGGCAAATAGCCAATTCTAGAAATAATGTAAACTTTAAACTTTATTACTCAAAAACAAAACTCAAGACAGTTTTGACACATTAAAAAAAAATAACAATGATTAGGTCATTTATAAATTATAATATAAAAAACACAGTTGCGAGAGATGATGATAGAGAGCAGCACAAGTCTTTCCTCTTGAAAAATTAAAGTTAGTGACATAATTTATTTTTAAATTCACAATAATTCATTTTATTAGGCAATTATTTTGTTACCATAATGTGCTTTTGAAATGTATGTTTTTTATCTGTGAAAAACATGTTAAGTTTTAAACTTGATATTGCGTTTTTTTTTTTTTTTTGGTGGTGTTAGCCTAATAGCAGTGTTGGTGTGGCCAAGTCGGCGATCGCTGAGGGCCTCAGGAGGTCAGGAAGCCCTTTGGAATTTTTTTTTATGTAGCTAATTAACTTAAAAAAAAGGTATCATGAAAGCAGGGCCCTCATATGGGGGGGGGGGTGGATGGTTCTGTGGTCCCAGGAAGCCCCATGTTGAACAAACTCCATAAGAAACTACATAGTTATGACCAAAATAATAGGATCGGGGGGACCCGTAGGCTCGGTAAAGGTAAACCAGGGAACTATAGGGCTGGGGGAAAGGAAGCAAAATGACCATACAACTAAAAAAAAAAGTTTATCAAATGAAAAAAAGCTGGCTACACCTCTGGGGTCAAGGGCCCATGACCATTCTCACAGCTGAGTGCCCAAAGGGCCACCATACTGACACGGGCCTTTAGTACTTTTTTTGTGTATAAAATTAATAATAAAAACGAAGCATTAGTGTTCTATGTAGGCTAGTCCATACAAAAACCTGGTGTTTACACTTGCCTGAAACATACTGTATATAACATACAATAACCTAATCATATTCCAACAATGAACATGTAACAGTATTATATGACTTGAATATTAATTTTCATTTTAATAAATTCAATTCAATACAGGGATTGCCACTGTTCATAACTTTTTACTAGAAGAACAGAATTAAAAATTATCATCCATCAACCTAGAACATCTGCAATAGGGGCCAAGAAGATAGTAAATAATTATTTTATTATTATTATATTTTGTTCAATGCAAAAATAACAATTTGAAATAACAATTTATGTCTTTTGCCCAATGGATATACAGTAGGACATATTACATTAATATATGATTTACAACAAGATAAAATAAGAATATTTCAATTAAAAAACAAACAAAGATAAAGATATATACACTACAATTAAAACATTGGACCCCCGAAAATTAATTGTTCATGTTGTTTATTCATATTTTGGGTCACACACACAAAATAGTTTGTTTCCACTATCTAGAGGCTATCACTATTTTTATTCCAATAAAAACAAAACATTACTTTTTTAATTGCAGAAAGCTAATTTTTTTAAACTATAAAAGATTATTATCATTCAACATATTTATACAATATAAAATTTGGGATTTTCCAAATCTAAATGTTTTCATATAAGGAACAATAGGCTATATTATTTGTTTGAACCTCTGGTCACAAACCAGATCTACGGGCAAAAACTGAGGGAAACGAGAAAAAAAACAATGAGCAAACTTCAATATTATATTAGATCTTCTAGTCTCCAAATCATCACACTTTAAAGATATAATAGAATGTTTATAATCAACATAGTTATTTACCAAGATTATCTTCAAGCATGGGCGGATTTAGGCATGGTCTTTTTGGGCTGACCCAGGGCCCCGTTAAATCACAGGGCCCCCTTGCTATACAATCTTAAAATGTAAAAAATGGAATTATTCAATTCTAACATCTGAAATTTACATATCAAACCCATCCATATTAAACACTATATAAAGAGTCTTCAACTTTTAAATCAAAATTTTGCCTAATATGGACTTATCATTCATCACAGGAGGATTTATCCTCAGATGATGAGTGATCGAATATAAGCATCACTTAGTTCAGAGGATGAGGAATTATCAGGACCAGTTAGAAATTGAATCCTGGTAAGAAAATCTAATCTAATAGGGATACAATTTATGCTCAAAAAATTTCTCAAAATAAAGTACTTAGAGATGTACTAGACCCTTATCCAAATCATAACAATTCGCCGCATTTGCCAAAATTGACACCAATGTGTGGCCAATTGACAAAAGTTGATCAAAAATACATATTTGTTTTTAACCAGATTGGTTCAAAATCAATATGACACCATCCTTTGTCAAATATCCAAATTAAAATTATGTAAAGCATCTGCTGTGAAGGTGGTTGGATCTACCTAAACCAACTCTGTCAGACATAATATGTACTTGGTCAATCAAATTTTATACATTATATTAAAATATAGGCCTATATACTGTATATAGTTTAGTTGACTAAGTACATTATTTAATGGGAAATGTATTTCACAGCTGTAAAGGAGATATTAATCGGGAGCCGCTGCAGTACTTTTTTAAGAGGAACAAACTGTAAATAGAATTAATTTTATCTAGATATGTATTCTGGTGGGATAGCATGTAGCGACATCTAGGTATTGACCGGGTAGTCTTATGAGTTTTTCAATCTTGATAACATCCAGATGATGTTTAAGATTTATACTAAAGGCATTAAGCCATCAGAAAATCATTGCTTTAAAACTGTGTTGTGGGTTGGAAATGGGTAAGCCTTCTCTGGTACACTATGATACAATACTATGTCATTGAACCTTTAAATGTCATGCGTTGTTGACATTTTTCTGATAGACTAGAACTAATCTATTTAGTAAATAGGTCCATAAAGATGATAATGTTTATTATCCTGTGAACGAACAGCTCTGTATAGACCAATCATAGGACTAGTATACCGGTATGCATGTGAGGCCGATGATAATGCTGGAAAACAAAGACAAAATACTTTACCAAAGCAAAAATGCCCTTTAAAAGATGAATCATGTTCTACTGAAGAATCTTGGTAATAAGGATTGCAGTAAGCAAAGGTCTATACCCCCCCCCCCCCAACCTGGTCATAATCATTTCACCCTAATACATGCATGTATCACATATTCATAATTTTAAAGTATTTTAATTATCCAGAATTTGACCAGAAATAACAATGATCTGATATTATTGATACCGATTTCTATTGATTCTTAATAAAAGCTATGATAAAGCAAAATATAAGGTATGAATACCTGCAATCCCTTTGAAGGTATTCAACTGTGTTCAGGTTCAGCTGGCCTTCAAAGGAAACACCTTTATTGGCTATTTAACACATTAAAACTAGTCCCTGGTGTTAATTTGTCTAATTTACAAATCATGTAGGCCTACCTGACTATTGCAAGCAATTTAGACTTCAAGGTAATATCAGATAATGTCAATGGGAAGCCAATATGGACAATATTAAAGACCAAATTCTTAAAGAATTCTTATATTAAAAAACAAATTTTCTCTGTGTATCTGTCATTCCGAACTCTTTAAATTGCAATTTCTCTCCAAAGGTTTGTCCAATTAAGTTGAAATTTGAAATTGGTGTTACCGCAGAGGTCTAGAATATGTATATAAAATGCTTCGATTAAGTTGAAATTGCAAATTTGGATTATACAAGCGGTCTAGAATAAGTACTGTAGCTTATATAAAAGGTCAAGGACCTAGGAGGTCACATGAGCGCTAGGGGTCCCAAAAATCTAAATTTTTTAAAATGCAAATTTTGGTTACACTAGAGGTCTAAAATATGTACTGTATATAAAAGGTCAAGGACCTAGGTAGCCACATGGGGATGCTATGGGTGTCCCAAACATCTAAATTTTTTAAAATGCTCCGATTAAGTTCTTATTTGAAATTGTGTTACACTAGAGGTCTAGAATATGTATATAAAAGGTCAAGGTCCTAGGTGGTCACATGGTGGTGCTAAGGGGCCCCCAAAATCTAAATTTTTTAAAATGCTCAGATTAAGTACAAATTTTAAATTTGTGTTACCCTAGATGTCTAGAATCACATGGGGGTGCTAGGGGGGCCCAATTGAATTCCGTCATTTTAGACAATGAAAATAGACTTGCCCATTTTTGGGGGGAATGGGGGGGTGAGCAAATAACCTGGGAGTGTTTACCATATTTCCAAACATTACACAAAATTCTGGGCCCCCCTAAAAAATTAACGTCGAATTCGATGGGTTTCGACTAGTTCCCTTTAAGATCAATCTCTCTAGAGGTTAAGTTAATGAATGTTCTTTATATTATTTTAAAATGTTTTACGTTTACAAAAGAAGAAATAAATGTATTTTCATTTTGAATAGATTATAATAATTTTAAACTATTCGACAGCAATCTCTCTAGGGATAATATTCTAAGCCAGGGGTTGCCAACCCTGTGTCCGCATGTACCATGGCGCCCATCCACCAATTTGTGTGTGCCCGCCACTGCTTGACCACGAAACAAAAGCTTGTCTGTGTTAACTTGTAGGCACCCGGATCCCATTGATTGTGAGTGGTTATGCAAGCAATTTTAGGCAGTTGTTTTCTTGTAAATCGACCTCTTTAATACCACCTGTTGTGCCAAGATAATGTGGATGAACTTGAGTGCAGTTCACGCAGATGGCCGAATTGAGTAGTGGTGGGGATAGGTAGAGAATTGTCTAAATACAGGCGATACAATCCACATTCTACCAGGTTTTTGACATCTGCGCATATATTTTCATCATTACGGAAAATATAGACCTGTATTTTAGAATTTGCTCTAGGGTACAAAAAGGTTGGCAACCCCTGTTCTTGGCCATCATCAGCACACTTCGAAAGAGTAACATTTTCATCATACAACTTCTGATCATCCTAACACCACAATTCCTAGAATTTTGGAGACCCTGTTCACATTTCCTATGGAATAAATGCAAACAATAAATAACTTTTTTTTTTTTTAACTTTTTTTTTTCTTTTTCTGGTGGAAATTTTTTTTAGTAAAAATCTTTAAAAATCAATAATAAATTTTTTTTTTTTTTAAATCCGTTACATTTGATCTTTAAACAACTTTCAAATACAGTAATATTATTATTAACAGAACATTATAAACAACAGAATAAGCTGAATAACTAATGTAGAATTAATGCATAAAGCTGCAATCTCCCACATATACTACCAGCCTGACATATTAAACAATCCAGAATTTAATAATCTAAATAGTAAAAGGTAAAACTGTATCCTTGATTGACTTTGCATTATGTTATGCTCAATCTAATCTGTAAGAACCATTCAGAAAGTTCAGATCACCAGTAAGGAGGCATTGTTATAAAGAGATCAACTTGTTAGTGGTATGTGGAATAATGATTAATTTATTTAAGAATTATTGACAATGGTCATTCTGCAAGTTATTCTGAAAACAATTAAAATGTAAATAAAGAAATACTGTTAGGTAAATCAATATGGGAGCACTGATTTGAAAAAAAAAATATAGAGCTAGCAAAGAGCTTTAACAATAATGAGAAGGGGGGGGGGGGGGGGGATTTGAAAGTCTGACATCTGAAATGTGACTTCTGGTCCAATATTCTGATACTACATTTTAAAGTCCTAGTGTCATCTTGTCATAGAAGTGACGATTTGGATCAGTTTTTAATTTGCTTTCATCCAGAAAAAAAAAAAAAAAACCCATATACTGTAAAGCAAATATGATTAAAGATGATAGTAAAATCTACAACTTTCTGAATTTTCATCAACTAAAGTAAAAAGCAATCAAAATGGTGGTGTCGTGTGACTTGGATCAAGGCGTACGGTAGAATGGGGGGGGTGTCTATTGGTCTTACAAGTTATATTTTTGTCAGATTGATTTTGAGAAGTTTTTTTTTTTTTTGGTTAAGAGGACGTTATGTTACTTTTTGGTAGAATTTGAGAAACTTTTTTTGGTTTGACAGGACATTTTGTTACCTTTAGGTAAGATTAAAAAAAAATTTGAACCCCAACATAAATAGTGTCTTATCAGCCCCATGCCCCCCCCCCCACTTTTTTTTCAGGGCCTCGACTGGAAATCCAGTTGAGCCCCATTCAAATTTTTGATAAGCTTTTTTTCACAGGGCCCCTGTTTGTGAAGATTTGATAAGCTTTTTTTGATTGTATGGACGTTTTGTATATGTATGATGAATCTCCGGCCCCTTGTCCAAGCTGCTTGAAAATTTTATAAGCTTTTTTTTGTTGTTGTTGTTGTATTGACATTTTGTTGACCTTTATTGAGTTTACGGCCGCTTATTTAGCCTTAGAGGTGCCCCTTCTCTCATTACCCCTGGTCATAACTATGTAGATTCTTATGGAGTTTGTACATACAAGGGCCCACCCTGGCCCCCAGTGTTTTATTAAATGTTTTAATAATTTCAAAAATGGATGCAAATATATTAATTTTAATAAAAATTGTAAATCTATTTTAAATTATATTTGCACATTTTTAAAGTATATTTTGTTAATCAAAAAACAAAATCGAGTGTAATTGGTGAATGGTATTTGCAAAACAAGACCGCCTACACAAAAATATAAGAGTTACTTTATAATAGTAACATTACAGTTCAATTTACTATTCAAGGAATTTGGCCTTCTATAGTTATTGTAAGGGAAAGTAACATTGATGCATGCATATTGCAGTTTGATAATAAATATATTATCATCTGTGTCTGATAGAGTGATTGAATGTATTGCGGATGTGATTTTACTTCACTCATACATTGGCTAACTTTCGTAAAGCGTCAGCACATTATCATCTCTGTTCATATTTTTCTAAGATATTCTTTTCACATGAAGAAATTTATTTATTGCAAAGATAAAATGAGGAGAATGTCAACCCATTAGTAGATTGACCATCATGAAAGCCACGACAAATGTAGAATTTCTTTGCTGCAAAGATAAAATATGGAGAACCACAAAATATAAATCCATTAGTATATTGACCATTATGAAAGCCACAGTAATTATTTATTACAAAGATAAAAAGAGGAGAACAACAACTTTCAATCCATTAGTAGATTGTTCCTTTTTCTGCATGTATATAAAATAATTTTATATAGACTGGAGGCCCTTCCCCTTCCTTGTGCTCCTACTGCAATGATGAGATAGATGACAAACTGAGCAGCTCCATTAGATGTGACATGTGTAAACTATGGTCACATAAAAGCTGCACCAAAATATCTGAAACTGACTTGAAATTGATTTCTAAATTGAATTTACTATGGCTCTGTGAACAATGCAAACCTAATTTTACTTCTTGCAACCGTCTAAAAGCTATTGAAGAAAACATTGCTTCGTTTAAGAGTGGATTGGATAAGATTGAGCAATTATGCACTTCAAATGAAAATTTCTTAAAAAAACATGAAGAATCAATAAACTCCCTCTCTATTCGACAGACAGCAATAATGACTCATTTAGATAGATTAGAAACCAATGGCTCTTCCCAAAGAGATCAAGTTGGTGAAAGAAATATGGAAAGAGAAGAAACAAATTNGTTAACTGATTTAGTCAACTCGTGTATTATTGAGCGTGAGCAGATTAAAGAAAGAGTTAACAATCTCATTTTATTTGGAGTTAAAGAAGAGATATCAGGTAATTCCAATAATGACATACCTCAGAATGACGACCAGTTGTTGTCTCGCTTGATCGACCTGTTTAAGTTGAAGGTGGATATAAGTGACTTTACTTACTCTCGATTTGGAAAAAAAATAATACTCATCCACGTCCAATAAAGCTCACTTTCACTGACACTAATAAAAAATGGGCATTTTATCAAATTTACAAATATTTAAAAAANTTATTTATTACAAAGATAAAATGAGGAGAACCACAATATGTCAATCAATTAGTAGATTGACCATTATGGAAGCCACACAATTTTTATTACAAAGATAAACGAGGAGAACCACAAAATGTAAATCATATAGTACATTGACCATTATGGAAGCCACAGCAATTATTTATTGCAAAGATAAAATGAGAAAAACCATTTCAATCTATTAGTAGACTGACCATTATGGAAGCCACAACAAATGAAGAAATTATTTACTGCAAAGAGAAAATGAGGGGAACCACAATCTGTCAATCATTAGTAGATTGACCACTATGGAAGCCATGGCAATTCCTGTAATTTCAACTTAATCTTACTTTTCATCAGTTCTCAGAACATGAGTTTGACAATTTACTCTTTACAGCAAATGTGAGACCAAGTTTCAGACTTTCAATCACAAGAGAATTAAGATTACCTTCCGATTTTATTCTTTATGGAAATATGAAAAAAAAAAAAAACCCTTATAATCAACATTAAGTGTAGAGAATAGATTGGGAAGTCCAGATGGTTATCCTAAAATTATTTTTATTATTTCTTCTTTTTTTGGGGGGAAAGGGAATGGGGAGGGGAGAGGGAGAATTTTATTAAAACTAAAAGTGTTAATAATTTCCCTCATACTTTTGATTGAGAGAAAGTAACTCATTTTTAAGGGCACTGCAAAATGGCAGACATGCCTAATTTATATAGCTAAATTATTTTAAGAAATGCTTTGAAATTTATGCCAAATTCTCTTTTAAATGCTTAGGCCTACTACTCAATATATTGTCAATTTATGATATGATGTTTCATTTGGATGGGCCTTTACTAGATAAATATCTTCCGAGTGGTCAGATTGCTTGGATTTATCACCATTAAAATTAAGGTCCATTATTGATGGCTGATCTATTTAAAAAATATAGTAACAATCTTTTATTGGATCAGATCTCTTTGTGATATAAGGTTAATAACCAGTTTTGACTAGAATTATTGAGTAAGTTTTGATTTGATCATACTGTGTTTTTTTTTATTATTGGCTCATTCAAATTTCGATCATTTTCTTATCTCGTCATTACTTCAATTCTATTACTATAAATTGATAATGATTAAAATTACGTTAATAACGTTTTTGATCAGCCTAAAGCTTTATGTGGTTCTAAATAAAAATAATGATTATAATCTATTCATATTTGATCTTAACCCTGGTGGCTTTGATGGAATCACTAAACAAAATAATATTTTAATAAACATCTCCCAACTTCAGCAAATAAGGTTATTTCATACATCTTTCAAATATACTAAATATAACAAATATGGTAGGCCTTCTTTGATTGTCATTAACCTCATTTGGCCTAAATTTTGTCTTACTCCTGAGTGGAGATATTGAAACAAACCCAGGCCCTTCCCCTTCCTTGTGCTCCTACTGTAATGATGAGAT
>PXIH01S0008839.1:5817-22295 GCA_003024985.2 Euperipatoides rowelli | reverse complement strand
CTAAACATTATTTTTTTTGCTTTCCTGAAAGCTATTTTTATTTTTTAAAACAAACCACAAAAGCAGGCCAAAGAGTTTTTGCTATCATCTAATTGGTTAACCAAAAGTCTAACCAAACATATCAGATGTGACGTTTTATAGCTAACCACATTGAATTAATTGAACCAACCAGTTTCTGGTTCACGTCGCGAAAACTTGCCTTATGTAACCAGTTGTTTCTTAATTCAATTATTGATTTTTTTAAAAATAAACATTTTTTACTTGCATACTATAATAAGCTTACAAGGCTGATTATTTGTTAAAATCAATCTGCCATTTTTAAATCCACTTTTGCATTTTAAAGATTTTATAGTTTAAGAAGTAGTCCATAATTATTATTACAAATATAATTATTATTTGAAAACATGATAATCTGCAGGTTATTGACATTTTTCTTTGTTCAAGATACTGTATATCCAATAAATTACCATTCAAATTGTTCAAACAGTGCATGATGTTAATAAATGTCATGATTTATGCCAAAGGTTTATTGTTCTGTGGGGCTGCTACTCTTGATTGGGAAAGTATAGAGTGAAATGATGTAATACTAGAAAAAAAAATTATAGGTTTTTATATTTGTTCTATTATACTTGCCAGATGTTTTAATTGGTGTAATCATTTTTAAAATTTCTTTAAATTTTTTGATTTTATTATGTATTGTATTTGAATGTCTTCATAATTATAATTATAAAAAGATTGTTTTTTTAAGTGGTAATTGAAGAAAAAAATAAGATAAAAATCTTAAAACAAACATTCACTATTAGTTTATTAGATAAAATAAAAATTACTGAAAAAAAAATTATCACAAGAGCGTGATGTATCTCTTTTTCCAGATTGAGATGCAAAAAAGAGAAAATTTGTGCATGAAAAATCTGAGAAATAATAAAAATAGATTTAGAAATTTTCCATAAGATTTTAATAGAAAAGAAATATCTTATTCTCTTCCTCAGTTGCACACATTTATTAAACGATATGTACAGTATACTGCAATACATGGTAACAAATATACAAACTCAGAATTATAATTTAGCAATGTTGGCTGGACAGAATATCAATATAATAGAGAAATAATTATGTTTTGTTTATTCAGAATAATAAGACAAGTCATATTTGAAATCCAGTTTATTGTTACAAGATTTTATCATAAATTCTATATAGATATTATTTACTGTTCCCAACAGTAAATGCACTGATGAACAACAAAAGGAAATCAAATTTCAAAACAAAGGAGCAAAAACTTGCATGGTAGATTACTCAATACAAACCATTTTTAAAAGTTGTTCATAGAACAATATATTCAAGATTAAGCTTAGAAAACAGGAATATTAAGCGTATTGGAGGTTTTAAATTTACGAGGCTGAAAATTAAAATACTAAGTAAAAAAAAGTCTTCAAATCGTGGTAGACTACCATGCACTCGCTATTTGGAATGTCCCAGAACTGCTCCTTCACATTGAAGGCAGAAGACTTTTTAAAAATTGAAATTCCAGCTCCAATACAATATTCCAACTTGCAGTTAAATTTATACGCTACTTATATTATTAATGAATGTGGCTTGTGTTTATTATTTTCTTGAATTTTGCCTTCATTTGCAACATCTGGGTCTAAACAAGATGGGTGTCTTCAGTTTCTACAATAAGAAAACAAAGATTACAAAAATGTGTGTAAATATAATATTTATATCTCCACAAATATTTATGAATTTATTTCATTCAACCCAAAAATATTAAATTAAAAAATTAGGTTTATTTATAAAGCCTGGTTCAATGTGCTAAGTTACAGTATTACCGCACTGTTCTTGACTATCACAGAAAATCTATATTTGCTAAATTGCTATCAGCTAGCTAAGAACTTGAAGTATGCTGAAGCAATTTTTATTTTTGTTGTATATATAGTCATCAAATTGGATATAGTATTAACAAATAACCAGTTTCAAATTCCATGACTATATAAAAAATGTCTTTGGCTATAATTCAAATATTCACTTTAATGCGTCACTACAGTTCTGTCTCTCTCAATAGTGTGTTGGGCAAAAATCTCATAAGAAATGGCATTGGGAAAAAGTTTCAATAATTAACTTTCTTCCGCAACTATTTATCCTATAGCTACTAAACGGCCACCATTTTCCCACTTTTCTATGCATGATTTTGAAAGCTTCAAAAGAGAACTTTTTGTTTTAGAATGAGAAAAAAATAAGCTAATTTATGACAATATCTTTGTTAATTAAGTGAGGCACAAGTAATTCTGTTGTACCTGATGTAAATCAAAAACCACAGAACCACTTGCAGATAAAATTGTCAGATTAAACAAGGGAAAAGAAAATGTTCCAGAATTCAAGTTGGACTGTCCAATTGAATTTTCTTTCTTTTTTTCTTACCAAAAATTACACCCTCATAACCAAAAAAATTTCTAGACAATTTGTCCCAATTCAGTTTTGTAACACCTGTTCCCTTTGTCTTATTTGGATTTTTTTAAACATGCTCACACAGTTGGTTATTTTCTTAGATTCTAAAACCAAAATGGCTGACAGTATTGATAACTATACTATACAGTATATTTAAATTGTTAAACTTTTAGATTATCCCAAGAACTTTAGACTGAATTGAGCTATAATTTTTTATATTTTTTTGATTAAAAATGTAATTCTTTAATATACAGTGTAGGTAGTCTATCAATTCGTCAAATTAAAATGACCACCATTTTAAAAAAAATAAAATAAAACTAACTAACCAAAACAAGCAAAACTGCACAAAATTGATTGGAAAATGTAATGACAACCCTAATTTTATGATAAATACAACAACTCAAGTGTGATTTTGACAGATCATAAATCTTGTTTGATATGACATAGGATTCAGTGGACTGAAATGCCACTGAACATTTGCCAACTATAATTACGCAGGCTAAACTGATATGAATCTAGCTCATTACAAAATGTACAGTATATACTGTAGCTTAGGCCTATTCTTTTTTAGTATAGGCTATTTCTTTAAAAATATAAAAGGTACCGGTAATTGAAATGTGTCCTGCTCTTTTGTTCATAGCATTTTGTCCTGTATAGGTCAGTGCTCCAGTTAAGCTTTTTTTTTCAGAAGTCAGCTACTTCCATCCTGTTAATTTTAGAAGTCAAAAGGCATAGATGGAAGTCATTCAGACTTTCATCCCATTAAGTCTGCAAGTCAAAATCATAATTCTACAAATATAATTGAACAAGAAAATCAATACAAGATTGTTCTTTTATCATTGGTAAATTGGCTGACTTTCTATAGGTTTATAAGCAGAATATAAAGCCATGTTTATACTGGCCACTTTTCCGGAACACGTTGCACAATGCGTTGCGATATTAACCAGTGTAAACGCGCAAGCAAATTCTGTTCCAGAACAGCTTACTGTATCCTGTACCGCAACAGCTTCTTGGTACCCGTTGCGAGAGATGCCTCGGGCTATCAGTAAAAATGTGCACAAAAATCTATATCGCAATAGGATTCTCTAAAATTATGTCACATCCGCTCTACCTATGATCAATGATTGCAGGCATGTTCAATTTGTCAAGATTTTATAAAAGCGGTGCTATTTTGAAAGACTAAAAAGTTAAGTTTTATTTATTATTTCTTTATTGAATCAAAGATTTAAGCCATTGGCTTATACAGTTATAATACATTATTATATAACTATTTTAATAATCTCAAATAAGTTATCCATTTTAAACATAAAATTTTCAATTTAGCTCAGAATAAGTTATACTGTTTTATAGAAATGTCTGAAATAATTAACTAGAGTTATTACTCCATTTGTTTATTCATTTATTTTAGATATTTGCTGTTTGCTTACTATGATTTGCAAAAGTCTACTTACAGTATATTTTTGTAAAAGTCTATTACACTTAAACATAGTGATATTGAAAAAAAAAAAAACACATGCGCTAATTAAACAGCAAAAAATATACAGGCTTATATTTCCTACTCCCCCTCCCCCCATGTTTAACAATTAAATACAATTTTTGTAAAGCTTTGCTGTTGTTGTTTTTTTTTTTTTTTTAAATAAATTTACCATTACTTCACAGCAAATTCATTTAATTTCAATAATAAATCATAAACTTAACATTAATTAGAATTTTCTATACCAAATTCCTTTCTGAGCCGGCGGCGTACTTGGTTAAAAAACCCTGACAAGATGTTAGAAGCCAGGGAAAAAACCGTGCTATAACCGGCTCAGCTGGGACGCGAACCTGTACTACTCCCAGCATATGTCGTCGCCTTGCTTTCCGCCAGCATCGTAGCCGACTTGACCACGAAGACGGGACCATATGTTGTTTTTTTAATTAAAAAAATGTTATTTTTTAATTTTTTTATTCTAAAACTTTATTTGATGCCATGATCTATTTTATAATAGTTTAAAGTTAGACCAATTTACAAGTAGAGAACTCATAGAAAACATCATAATGGCTTCTATAAAATAAAAGTAAATAAATAGTCATAATTTAGATTTCAAAACTCGCAGCCAATTAGAAACAACAAAGAAAAAATACAATTCATTAATAAATCATTGCAAGATTATTTTTAAGCATACGTGCGGATATGAAGATTCTTGGTAACTTCATTACAGCATTCACGGAGGAAAATATCTACCTAAATACAGTGTTCTAGAAAAAAGGAACCAAAAGGTCATTCTTTATTTGACCTCTTAATTCGCTAAGAATTCCGGATAATTTTAATGGCGTCTAGAATAAGCGTGTGTCATAATATTCTAACCAATTTTTTTTTTAAAAAAATCTTTATTAATTCTAAAATATAATTGCCACAATAATAATTATTATTTGACCATTAAATTTATTTTATAGCAAGATAAAAATAAATAATATAAATAGTAAAACTTCAAAATTATTTCAATAAATAGTGTCATTTAAATGAAACAATTGAACAAGACAGTAGGCTATACATTCAACATAAAATAAAAAAACATGGGCAGGCAAGCATCATGTGGAATTTTTACATGCCCATATTTTTATACAATATGTCTTGGGCATAGGATTTTAAGCATTGAAAAGTATTGCTTTATTAAAATATTGAAAGTAACGAAGAAAAAAAAATACTTTGATACACTTAAAATATATTTTCGATACCGCTTTTTTCGTTACTTTAGAAACTGCTTTAAAATACAAGTTACTATTGTATCGACGATACGTATTTTCGATACATGTATCTTCGATACTGCCCAAGCCTGCCTACATTTTACTAGCTACTCTCAGCCTGTTTCTATGATGCAAAATTAAACTATTTTCCACACAATACCAGAAGCTAAGATTGCTGCAGGTATATTTAACAAAGAATTTCACCATCAATTTTTGAGATTTAATAATAAACAAATGATCGGCATCGTACTATCGTAGTCAACTTCTTGCCTGGTTTATATGATTACCGCTATTTCAAAATCATGCAGTGCAAATTCATTCATGGTTGAAGGCAGTGTAAACACGACCATTGTGATATCTGTTCCACAACACGTATCGGAAAAGGATTCGCTTTCAGTGTAAACGTGGCTTAAGATACCAAGTCCACACTTTTTCACTTTCTCCAAGCATAGATGTTAATAAAGGCCCCAATGACATTTTGCTGAGATGAGAATATTTCTTCAAGTTTGCTTTAAACTTTTTATTTTATTTTGGACAAAGCCTCTTTAACATTCTACAGATGATGTTGGTATATTCCTTGCAATTTATACAACATGGCAAACTGTGGATCTTGGCATGTAGGCCTAATCAAGAGTTCTGCTATTTTTACCTTGATTAACCCTTCTACTCTAGGCTTCTACTGATATACACTATATTAACCAGTGTTTGATTTTAACGGTATTCCGAGAATAGTGAAAATTAGAAAGGAATAGTTAAATATTGAAGGTAATATTCCAGTGGAAAAGTAGAAAAAAAATTACAGTACATTTAAATAAATTACATTATCTTTTGGTTATAATCATATTTTGGCAGTGAAAATTATTTTATATTTAAACTTTCATATTTGCATGAGTTTATATTAGGATATTTAGCCAGTGAACAATATTTCTTTAGCTAGTTACAATGTGTTTAAAAAAAAAAATGCTTTCTTTTCACGCTAATATAGTAATTATATGCACTTGCAAGAAAATACTTGAGATTTTTAAGAAAATTAAAAAAAATATACTAATTAATTTTCAAATGGGAAGGCAACTCTATAATTTTTAACAAGAATAATAACTTATAGATTTATTCTCAAATAAAGTCATACCGTATATTAGACCATTAAAATATGAAACAAAATATTTTAGGCCACAAATTATACTTTTGTCAATTAAAACACCTTTGGCTTAATCACTTATATACTGTAAATGTCTTACGCTTTTTCTTTGACATTAAACACTCAGCATAAATATCGGCTAATGCTGATTAATTCACAATCGGTGGTGTTTCGGGTTTATTATTTCTATTTTCTTATCTGCTATGATGCTATCAATGATGACTTGTCTTTCAAGATGGACACACACAAAAAAAAATTGAGTGAATGTTTTCTCTAGAATATTGCTGGGCAGAAATTCATTCAAATGAGAACAACTGTTCTCATTTGAGATAAGATTAAAATTAATATCAAGTAAATGATCCAGCTTGTTCAAATAGAGATGTCAATAATTGCTTACAATGATCATTAGGTTAGGCTAGTTAACACTTACCCCCCAAAATTTGAAGTTTTAAAATTATAAACATTTTAATCAATTGTTTGCAGGTAATGGCTATTTATTTTGTTATAATAAATGTAACTTATGTCCTGATATTTATCTACTCCCCCCTCTCGTTCGTCTGAGTTATAAAGGAAAATATTGTAATTAATAATTAAATGCCTACGTTTTATCTTTTCTCACTTTACATCCACCAAAATCAAAATAACTACTGTAACTTAATATATTGTTTTATTTTTTTCTGAATAGTAATTTTGTGAGCAGAATAGTAAAAAAGAAACATCACTATTCCTTAGGAACAGTGCTAAAAAAAAAATTAGTCATACATTGTTAACCATTATAAATTTGGCTGAGATGTTTAAATGTACGGTAATAGGCCTAAAGTATTTAAAACTTGTAATTTTTCTTATAAAAATTAGCAAGTTAGGGCATTATATTAGGCTTACTACTGAAATGGTAAACATTGTAGAGTTTATACTGTATATGGTGTACACTTATCAAGTGGTATTTAATCTAGGGAGAAGTACGGGCTATAGCTCTATCAGTAGATTGATTAGGAAATAATTTTAGTTTAAAATAAAAATTTAAAAAAAAATGTATGATTTAAATTCAAAATTTTAATTTGTTGTAGCCAAATTTGGTAGTAAATTAGTCATATCACATTAATCAGCTGCATATCTTTTCTGATTTTTTTTTTTTTTTAAAAAAAGAGACCAAAAACAAACATTTTTAATAGAATATAAAATTAATGTCTTTCCCATATAATGCATGGTATTTGTAACATTTTTTTATTCCTGCCGATATATTAAATACAAATGAATTTTTTCTTCTTATAGTTACTATATTACAATAATTCACTTAATAACAATATTTATGCCATTATTAATAAACACGTGTGAAGTGCAATATATTTAAAAACTCAAATATTTGATGAATGTTTTATGAATTGATATGTGACACTAATTACATTGTGAAGGTATTAGTTTTCTTCAAGCTACTAATTTAAGACAATTGAATGCCCTTAGTTAAATCAGACAAAAATTTTTTTTTTTTTTTTTTTTTTTAATTCTTGGTAATAAGAAAATCTATCGACTACATTTTAAAGTGAATTAAAATAATAAAGAAACACCAGTTGTTGCAAAGGAAGTAGATAGCTCGACATAAGTTTAAAAATTTGCTCCTATGACATTTTCCAATCATTGAAATTTAACCTTCCTGA
Organism: Euperipatoides rowelli; assembly: GCA_003024985.2. NCBI lineage: Eukaryota > Metazoa > Onychophora > Udeonychophora > Euonychophora > Peripatopsidae > Euperipatoides > Euperipatoides rowelli. The sequence continues at coordinate 14,333 of PXIH01S0008839.1, read as the reverse complement.
GGCTTTTATTTTGCCAAATTAGTATTGATAATTGGTATTTATTTTCTTCTTTTAGAAATTTACCACAGTCTGTGATCTTAGACCAGTAATTTTTTTTTTTCATGTTTGAGTTAGTGAGACTGACTTCAGTTACTTAACTGGCAGCAGGTTAAATAACGAGTGTCACCTTCAGGCAGGTTTTTTTTTTAAACTTCCAAATCTTTAGGCATCTTTGATTAAAAAAATGTAAAACTGAAGCAATGCTGCTTGTTTTATTTTTAGATTCATATTTACTGTATACAGGTTACTGTAACTTAAATTGCAGAGGTTTTTAGATTACTGTATTTTTTAAAAGATTTATTATTTAGTAGTTGTTTTTATTTCTAAATTTTATTTTAAAATAAAAGATCAAATGGTACTTACGTATTAACGGTACTACTGCACACTTTTGTTCACAGTCTAACCCTACCTCTACCCTGAACCCTAACTCCAACTACATATGCCCCAAACCTATGACGATGAAGGGGTGAAATTTCAATAATTTGAATTGGTAATACCACAAAATATTGGTTTATGTATTAATGGTAGTTCAGTTAATACGTACAGTAAGTACCGATCAATTTTATGCTTAGTTTTATAAGGTATGCTTTCTTGCAATATTCACTATTGGCACACCTCAACTACTTTGCAGGATTGTGGCCGATCTTTTACCGATTGCTTGTTTTTTAAAAATTAAATTACATTAACTATTATTCTCATCTTAATTATCTCTCTTCTCAAAGTTATTAATTTAAAATTAAATACTGTACAGCTAGAAATAATTTGCATGTAATTTCTAAGTTGCTTTTTTCTAGTAAAATAGTTTGGCATCCATGGAAAAGAAATGGCCATACAATATTAATGTGTCAGGACACCGTAAATGACTAACTTTTTTTTTTTTTATGAATAAATTAAAAAGCAGGCATATAATATGTTCATACGCCCCTTATCATGGTAGGTTATATTGTATACAAATATTTGATAGGGCAAAAAGATTTTAAACATTGCCCAGAAAATCCAGATAATCTAACTTTAAAAAAATCAGCTTAGGTTATTTAAAATGTCTATTTAGCCATTTTTTTTAACACAAATAAGGCATTAAATTCGCTATGAAATGGAATTACCTTCTAAAAGTTATTAAAATGGTACAATAATAATTCAAGTATGTTGGATTTATTGAAGGAAATTATACACCATAATTATAATAAAAATACAATTAAATATTTGGGAACTACTGTATTGTCTGTATAAAATAGAACTTTTTAATGAGTTATAACTTGAAGTACAATACGTACAGTATATACAGCACGTCTGGAAGTGATGTATAATCAGTAAATAAATATCCTCATTAAACTTTATGTTCAAGACTGATTTAAAAATAAATATTTGGCTACAAAAAATTTGACCTAATTAAACAAAGTGCCATTGTATTTTAACCCTCTTAACTGAACAAACAGAACACACTACACAGACTTTAATAACTCATCTGTACATGTCTCCAGGTTAAGCTAGGTAGTGTCAATGCTATTTTAACTTTTACTAGCACCTATTTATATTCTATAATTGATAAGAATTATTCCACCAGGCATACCGTCAGCTCCTGCTTTTGTAAAATTGACAAAAAATAAGAAATTTAATTTTTTTTTTTGTGCCTACAGTATTTACTTTTATATATTGCATAATATTTAAGATTTTTTTTCTCTGTGTTTGCTAAAACATTTAATTTTCCAAAAGGATACACTAAAAAGTAAAAACATTCAGGATGATCTACTGTACACCAGGGGCGTTTAACACATTTCATGTTAGAATGAAGTGAGTTTAGCATTTAGAATACAAATAATTTACTAGCTGAAAAGTTTAAACATGAAGTGATGCAGTTAAAAAAACTTAATTAAAAAATGTTTTTAAACAAAAAAAAAAAAACTTAATGTACAAGTTTATAAGCAGGAAATTTCGATACTTATACCAAATACTGTTTTATTATACAGTAAATTCTAGCCTACAAAGTATAATAAAGACTTTTTTTAATTTTATTTATAATAAAATCTGACAAAAAATGATTATTTGTGATGAACATTTGGGTTAGTTTAAGGACTCTGGTAAAAACATGAATATATGCATATTACATATTACCATAAGCTAGAAATTAATTGAATTTAATTATATTTTCTATACTGTATATAATTTCACAATTAAAACCTGTTTATTGCTTAAGAAAAAAAGGAACCCAATGTGTTTTCCTGTTATTAAGAATTGTGCATTACAGCATTTCTTTGATTAAAATGAATGTGACTAAGAATGATGACTTACCTTTTGAGGAGGATCATTTTTTTGTAGGACTTTTCCTCTTCGTTTTTGACAACCAAATAATACAACTGGTTCATTGTGCAACCTAATTTAAACTCAAAAGAAATTCTTTGTATCTTACTTGAGGAAAATTTCAAATGTAAAGTTATTAATGTAATATTCCTGATAGCTGAGGTATTTATACTTGATGTTTCTATTCTCCTTTATTTTAAGTATATGCCGTCATTCTATTTTTAAAAATATTCCTAATTAAAATATGGTTTGAGATTTTAGAATTTCATAATAATTACTTTATGTAAATCAATTAAAATTTTGTGTCGAAACCTATTAAAAATATTAATATTGATTGATCAATCACACCGGAATTAGATTCTTTAACATCAATGAGTGCACATTTTCATAGTGATTTAAAAAAAAGTGCAGACTTCTCACTATTAAATTCTATAACATTCCAAATAAGGAAATAAAGAATTTTTTCATGTGCAAAAATCCCTGATCTTTAAAATGAACTCGCATTTGTGCTGAAAGTATGGCTAATACAGTTTACAGAACTATGCCTCCAAAAGCAAGTTACCAGCTGACTGATGTCCAGAAAGGAATGATATTGCATTTAGGAAAAGTTTACTTAGTAATAGACCAATATTGCAAAATAATTGGAAATACAAATCCTGTATTAGGCGGAATTTAGCCAAGCAGGCTACAAAGGCAATATGGATCGCAAGGAAAGACAGCCATCTCTTTCTCTATTATAGAACTTTGGCCCCCAACCCCAGCTACTGCATTATTTTATTCAATAATTCTTCTATGTAATACCACACTAAGAAATTTAAGTTTTTGATGTACGAGTGCAAGGATTTTATTTTTTTACTTGAAGTTAATTATACTGTATACCAGGGGTGTCAATAATGTTGATCGTGTTCTACCGGCGGATCATCTATAATATATCCATATGATATATTTTCTTTCAAGTCCCAATTTTCAAATAGGCTATTACTGAAAAATCGTAAAGGCCTACCTTAAAATTATAATAATAAGTTAAATAGGTTTGTTTTTATATTAATAGAAATACTGTTTTTATTAGATAGTTGTATAACATACACTTTTACAACGAGGGGGGGGGGGGGGGATGATACAAGCATCATTAAAATTGTGCTGCTAAAAAGTGATAAATTAAAATTTTTTATATTACCGTATAAATTAAATCATTTTATTGGCCAAAATAAGTTTGGTAATTATTAAAAAGAATTCTGTATTACATTTGTGTTTGTTTATAATCCAAATTTCTTAAAAAAAAAAAAAAAAAAAAAGAAGTAAATTTAATTTGTTTTCTTTCTAATGTCTACAAAGATAAACATTCATTTGAAATGTAAAAGTTGCACGTTTCTAAGGAGTATAGACCTGGCCAGCATATAGTAGGCCAATATCAATTTTTTTTTAAAAAATCTATAACTATATACTTTATTTACAAAAATAAAAATAACAACAAAGTGAAATTCAAATCAATAATCAAAATTAGGCTACAATATTTGTCCATAATTTATAATTATAATTTCAGACACTTATGTGGGTTAAATTTTAAAATAAAAGTAACATTTTATTTTTTAATTTAATCCCCCTCCCCCTTCCCACACACACACACTAGGTAAATCAATAATTATAATTTCAGACACTTATGTGGGTTAAATTTTAAAATAAAAGTAACATTTTATTTTTTAATTTAATCCCCCTCCCCCTTCCCACACACACACACTAGGTAAATCAATAATTATAATTTCAGACACTTAACTTCTTTTATTTTATAATCCCCCCCACCATTAAGGGAATCGACCATGAAATGACCCCCTTCAAAATTTTTATTCACCTCTATTGCCTCCTCCCCTTCCCCGGCCTAGAATTTTAGGCTGGAGTAGTCACTCTTACAGCTTAAATTTTGATTGAAAAAGTACACAGCAATGGATTTTCACTGGCAAACTAGATCTTATAAAAAAATTGTATACAATCAACCTTAAGTCTACCACAGCCATCTGGACATCAGTCGCCAAGATTTTACCATTGTAAGTTAATTTAATTTATTTTTCTTACACCGAGTACTTTTTAGGACTCCCAAATAGTTCCAAAAGAATAATCTAATCATTAAATAATTTTATGAATTTTCTTAAAAGTTTTGAGGTTTGGTGAAATTTGTGCGTTTGACTGTAAGCCTTAAGTAAATAACGTTCACTACAATTAACCCATGCCCCAGCAATCAACCAGTGCCAAGAAAAATTCCAGGTTTTACATAATATGGTCATCACACTTAATGCTATAATTGATGAGACCAAGTTTGACCTAATTGAGTATACTTTTGTTTAAGGGATCTGCCACTTTTTTAAAATAATTATGGCAAAAATACTAAAACTTAACCGATTTAAATATTTTTAGAATAAAAAAAATTGTTTTGCACGTTTTCCAAAAAAATATCTATTTTTTCAGTATGGCTTTTTCACTGTGGACCGCTGTTATGTATAGTAAATATTTACCTTAATTTATATACTACATACACTATATACAGCATACAGATTATACAATATACAGTATATATAATATATGAGTCAGAGCTGTAAGCAGATTTTCAGTATGTTCTTGAAACTTTCTCATAACATACACATGCAACTTAGCTCTGTGAACCAGTCTTTATCAAAACAAATTTTAAATAAATTTGTATAAGTGAGAATTATTCAAGAGATTTATTTATAATGAAAAGAGAAAATTGTGAAAGTCTATAGCTGAGAAAAGATTTATACAGTATATGAGAGAATTCTTTTGATATTTATTAAGTCATTTGTCATGGTCACTTGCAAATCCTGAAAAAAGCCCCTCCCCCAAAAAAGAAAAATGAAATGCTAGAAGAAACTACTTTAATGGTCATTTAGCAGATCAATTTTTTTAATTTCTTAAAAAAAATAAACCATATAAACATTTGATCAAATCAAGCAGAAACCATAATTCGGAAGTAGTAAGAAAAGCATAGCTCAAGGTACTAAAGTAACACAAATGAAAATGCAGTTGATAGTAGATTTTTATAATCTGAAACAAAAGATAATAACTAAGATGGTGCTTTAGAAAACCAAACTTCTAGCATCAGGAGCTAAAAGGGAAAGATGCACCAGTTTGGTACCAGATTAGTTGAGGAGTGTTGAAACAAAATGCAACATGTCAACTAAGAACCAAAATTGAGTTAAGGGTGGAAACATATTCTTAAAGCATTTCAAACAGTTATCATTAAATTTTTTTAAACTAAAAAAAATCATGTTTTATTTTAACCATGAATATTGCTTTTTGTATACCATCAAAGTTATAGAGTAGACTACCGGTACTGTATTTTTGGTGTTTCCTGAAAAATAAAACATTATGGATAAGTTACATTTTGATTCAACCCCCCTCAGTTATAATACTGACAAGATGTTTTCATTTTTTTTTTTTTGATGAAACCAAAAACAGAACTGTTTTGCAAGTGCTCCATGGATACTGTATATATATTTTAAATTTTTCATAAAACAATTACTGATTATCATTAAACAGGAGGATGTGAAACATTTTGCAAAAATATCAAGAGCTGGTATTTGATATAAAAATTCCCTTACAAATGAATGACATGAAACCTATTGTGAACAGAAATGGGCAGATTTAGAAATCTGCTGTAGAAATTTCTCAAAAAAAGAAAGTATGACACTATCCGAGAATTCATTAGATAAATGGTGGAGAATAATGACGAAGATTACTCATGAATTTTGAGACCCACATCAATGAAAATTTTACTGAGTGAAGGTCACATATTCTACTAGGTGATAGTTAACATAGAAAAATTACTGTCACCTAAAATAATTATAATCCAACAACTATCAAAATATTTATTTTACAACTGCAAATAATGAATCTGAAGAATAAAGCATAATTAATATAATAAGCATCTACAGTACATTATTGTGCTTTAAATGAGTTGGCAAATTATTCATTTCAAACTATAAAGAACAGTTTTAACAAATTAAATTTGCTATTCTAGAAAATAAACTATGCTCTGTATCAGTGGTTCTTAACCTGTGGTCCATGGATCCCAATTGGTCGGCAAAGCTGTTTTAGGGTGACGGTGAATAAAGTTCAATAATTTTTAAAAATTGGTATATGTAAATTCATTTTAAATTATGTTTAGATTAAAACGTACGTGTTCAGTAAACGCGCAAATTAATTTTCCCCATATGGGTAGAGCAAGGTCCTGTAATTTTTAAAACAACTTATATAATGTACCGGACTGAAACATTGAACAAATCACTCTAATCCAGTGAAAGTTCTAAACTTTACCTAATTTCCTATAATGGACTCGTCTGATAACAAAAATGTTTCAGTGAAATGCACATCAAAATTAAAAATATACATACTGTATATTATTGTAATGCTTAAAAGTAAACACAATATTTGAAGTTTATTTATGTAATAAATGCTGACAGAACAATCACATGATAGTGCATTTCGATGGTGATAACAAACTATGGAATTTATTCTGTCTATTTACAACCACTAATTCGCCATTTTTATTAATAAAATTCAACAAATTAGGAGCCCAGGTAATTATTCTTTGTAGAAATGAGTAAGATTGAAACTGCATTCATTTGTAATGCAAAAAAAAAATATCAGTTGTTAAACTGGAAGATCTTGAGGATTGGGCTAAATGGAAATGGCAAACGAACATGGCTTTTGCACATATGAATTAGAAACAATTGTGTTTGGTTCATACCTTTGTCCACAGCTGCCTAATCAACCACAGAAAAACAACAAAAAGAACTATCCCATTTGTATAAGGATGACGCAAAGCTGCAAGTTTGATTGCAATTGCTTTAAGGCATTAAACAAATTGATTACGGAACTTGTGCTGCGCTAAACATACAAGTGATGGAACCAAAATTCCCTTGAAGCGAGTATAGCTAAAGTTAAAGAATCTTTATAATTGAATCATGAAAGATTAGCAAATGTTAAAACATTTTGATGTTTATATATAGTAGATCAAAAGGAACAATTTTGAGATGGTTGTACTATCGAAATAAATGTACCCGTCACCATTCAAGTCTAGAATAGATCGACCGATTAACATGTTTTTTAGTTTAGATTCCTTCATGAATTGAGTAAATCATTTATTCCAGCAGCGTGGAGCCTTTTTTAATCCATATAGACTTTGCTTTAATAGGCATACACATTCACTGTTGTCTTTGAAACCTTTTGGCAGGAATGGAAAAAGTGGCCAAAGGAAATAAACCTTCTGGTAGCCAATCTGTTTCTTCCAAACTTCTAACTATTCTTACAGAAGGAAAGTGGCAATGCCCCACCAGTAGGTCCAGAGGTGGACCTCAATAGGGGGTGGGGGATGTGAAAGCACCCCCACCCCCCAATTTTTAGTATTTTGTACTGAATTTGAAAATATACACATCTGTCTATTAATCCTCCCCCTCCCCACCCCAAAATTTAAAAAAATTGGAGACAGCCCAAACATGTCTGCTTTAAATCTATAGACAACAGATGCACATTTTAGCCAATGGCAAAAAAACAAAAAACTATAAGGTCTATTTACAATTATGAATGGTTATTTATTTTAATTAGATGTTAAACATATTTCCAGATGTATAATATTTGGTATAAATGTAAATGAAATTGACAAAATTTCCTTACTTTGGACATTCAGCCAAAGTTAAGCCACGTTTACACTGGCGACTTTTCTGGAACACGTTCCGGAATGTGATGCGAGTATTGACCAGTGTAAACAAACAACCGAATTCTGTTCCGGAACTGAATACCAAATCCTATACCGCAACAAATTCTAGGTTTCTGTTGCGATAGATACTTCAGGCTATCCGTAAAAACGTGTACAAGGTCCTACAGGCTACCACAATAGGATTCGCTAAAATTTTCACATCCGCTCTGCTATGATCAATGATTGCACGCTTGTTCAATTGGTCAAGATTTAATTTATAACGACCAGCGCTATTTTAAAAGAGACGTTGGCCGAAGTTAAGTTTTATTATTTATTTATTGAATCAAAGAACGGCTTATAGACTACAGTTATAATAAATTATTATATAACTATTTTAATAATCTCAAATTAATAATGTATTTGAAAAACAATAAAACAAATCAAATAAATTAAAAAAGTGAATAAAATCGAT
>PXIH01S0008836.1:1313-12464 GCA_003024985.2 Euperipatoides rowelli | reverse complement strand
ACATTTTGGGCATGAAGGTAGTCAGCTTCAGACACCTTTTCACTGGTTAAATCATTAGTGAAAGCTTATTTAGGTGGAAGGTGTGTTTCAGTGAATTTGTCTTCTCCATCCATGGAAAAACTCCTTTTCTCAATAGTAAGTGTACCTTCTCTTCAGGTATGTGAGCTTTTGAAATATAAAAGTCCTTTTCAGGTGATTTATTGACAAGCTTATCTAGTGAGGTGCTCATGAATTGGAAGGAGTCAATAAAATTGAGGTTACCCATTGAGAAGGAAATATATTTTTCTATGTTGTTGGGGATCACTGTGATTTTTTTTATTTTTAAATTTTCCAATTCCTTGCATGATGAGATGACTATCGAACCCTTTCAAGTTGTGAATAACTACCAGAATTTTATTGCTATATTGAAAACTTCTGTTGATGTGTTATATGCTGCACTCGAAACTGACAATCCATGTGATTGTGATATCAAACTTTATCATCTAGCAGTGGTTTTTCACAAATGTGTAGCAGTATTATATTTTTCTTCATCTGCGGTAAACTCCATATGTATATTTATTTTTCTAGCTATGAGAATTTTTTCTTCTTCTTCTAACAAACCAATTAAAAAATTATGAACATTTGGCCTCTATATACTACGGGTTTATGACTTTTTCCATCCGGTCCTACTACAATATAATAAAATCCTGAGGATTCATGCTGAGTTTTTGCATCGTGAAGGATGTTTTCATACTAGGCTGAAATGTATTGATTTTAACATTGAAAGTTTCAAACTCCGCTTATATAACATATGGAACTTTAAGCTGAAAGTGATGGTTTGTAAACTTCATCCAATTATCTTCTTCCTAAGTTAGGTAATGTAATTTTTTGTGCTTCAAGTTTTTGACATTTTAATCTGTTCTTTGAAAGTTTTTTTTCATATAAAATTGGTGTAAACAACATTCACAGAAGTATACTTCTCCATTATGCTTTATAAGGGAGCTTAAAAGTCTGCTAAGAGATTTAATGTAGCAGTAATGATTATTATCACCTTTTGATATTAACAATAAATCTACATGCTTGTCACATTTTAGTTTGGTAATATCAAGTGGAAATATCTGCTTTTTATAACCATATACATTGATCAAGATGTTCATCATTTCAAATTTTTGATACTTGAGATAAAGGAAAATGAAGTTTTTTATATTCAACTCATTTTTAAATTGTTCATTTTTTGGAAACACATTGAGCATCTTGTGCTTGTGGATGTGGAGCTGCAAGTACATAAGAAATATTTTTGATATTGGTTCTTTATATTTATAATAGCATGGCTCGACAATAGTTTTTTTCGTAATTTTATATAACTTGTTGCATCTAAGGGTCTATATTTTGCAATTATAACTTCAAGAAATAGCACTGCTTCTAAAAACCAGCCGCTTCCATTTTTCTGAAACTCTTCAAATGATTTTAATATTTTCATACATGTTCTTGTATGTTTTCAGTAAAAGCTTCATTTTGTAGAGTAACACTGCACTTGCTTAAGAAGTACAGTGTAACAGTTTCAAATTCCTCCTCTTGAATATTTTTTGAAAATTGTACATATGCGTTGAGGTACCATTTAATACTTTGCTTGGAATACAGTTCCAAGTTTAAAATTTTAGTGAGCCTCTCCATAGAATCTTTTAATAACTTATTTAAGTCTTTCATATTTTATTCTTCAGCTTCAATTTTATAGCTTACTAGATTTTTTTCATCGCTTCTGAAAATTTATAGGGGGTTACAAGAGGTCTTCACATTAGCTTCTATACATATTTGTTTTGTACCTCCTTCTTCCTTGCTAGTTGAGGCATTCTTATTGTACCTATTTCTATTGATATATTCAACTTCTATTAATTGTGTGATATCTTTCTATTTTTTACATGTGTTTCTAATCATATGATTCAAAGAGTTCATTTTTCGTTTAAATGTTGCTAACATTTTTCATAGTTAAAGTGCTCTTCCTCACTCTTGTGTAAATCTTCATGCTGTTTCAATTTGTCTTTTCTTGAGAAAACCTTTTCACAATATGAGTACTTAACCCGTGTAACATCCTGAACTGGCTTGTGTATCATTTCATACTGTCTTAGGTTGCCGTTTCTTGTGGAAGATTTCTCGCAGTAAGCACATTTAAACTTTTTACTTTGATGCCGAATAAAATTTCTACGATTTGAATATCTTCCACTACATATTCCACAAATAAACATTTTGATGCTTTGTTGTTGAATAATCTTTGGGAAAACTAAATATTTTCAAGCATGTTTAGATAGATGTTACTCCTTCAAGTCTCTGAATAGGAAATGAGTGTCCCTGAATTTTACTTCCTCTTATATAGGAGATCTCCTGGCTTCATAGCAATCTAATAATTAAACAATTAGAATGTAGCTGTGTGTTTGATTTATGCCGTGTTGGAACTATATGATTTGAAATGTATATTTCTTTTATCTAGCTTGTAGTCAAGATATAATACAAAAAAGTGTATTTTTTATGATGCACTCAAGAGATTAAAATAAAACTAAACTGAGAATTTTCACAATGATGTCATAGCACCTTTTTATAAAACTCTTATCTCTTTGTTGTATGACTTCATATTAATAAGAGATATAGACTTTTTTCCATGTTAAATAAATACTATTGAAGGTATTATATAAATTAAAAACTACTTCAGATAGATTTTAAAACTATATTTTGAAGTGTCACTTTTTGAATTTTCGATAAGAAGTAGTCGATTGGAGGTGGTATACTGACGAAGTCACCTGATCAAAAGTTGATCTTGAATTTTCTAAAATTTGTAATTTTTGAACAATTATAATGTCTGTTTTTCATGTATCATTCTGTGCCATGATTGACCGGATTCAATCAAATTATTTCTTGCTTTGATTGTTGTATTCTATTTAGTCTTAGTTTACATCTGGGTATTAGGAGTTTCCCAAAAATCAAAAAAAATTATTAAGTTTTTTTTGTACCTGATTCTACACTCACTATGATGCCACTTCTGGTCAGCCATCTTGAAATGACCCTAATGAATTTAAAACCTTAAAAGCTCCAATTTTCCAAAAAAAAAAAACATGAACAGGAAGTCATACCCCTATTTAGAGGAAGAAAAACTAAGAAGAATGATAAAAAAAAAACATCTCAAAATACCGGAAGGCTTTTGTACGTTATTAACTTGACAAGATGAGAACAAAATGTTAACTATTATTTCCAAAGTTTTAATAATATTTCTTAAACATTCTTAGGATTATATATTTTTAATGCATATAAAACCTTTTAAAGGCTTATTTTCAGCCTGCTTGTTTCGAGTTGCTTCTATAAAAATCACCGAGTCACCGACTGCAAATAAAAAATAATAAATAAAGCTTTGAATCACTGATATATATTATGATTGGTCTGTAAAGGAAACAGTGAAACAGCAGTACCTAAAAGAGGGTGTAACTATGTCCCATTTTACAGAGTTTTTGACATCTGCACATCTATTTCAGTCATACACGCCAAATGGTCGAAAATAACTGAAAATTATCAAAATCGATTATAAAAGGATTATTTAGACTCTAAATTATACCCCTTCCAGTCTGATGAATTAGACTGGAAGTAGTAGGAGTTATGGTTCAGGGCAAAAGTAAGGTTAGGACTGTAAATTTAAAAATAAGCCTGCTATTAAAACGGTAAATGGGACATAGTTACAACTGTTTCTAGGCACACTTATTCTGGTCTGACAACCAGTCAACCACTAATATCGACAGAAAATTTTTCTGCCAAAATTCATCATAAGTAGCCTATGGTTGATAATTTGCTACATATTGGCATAAAAGTGGAATTTTGATGCCTTTATGGACCGAATATAACAAATTGATTAATTAAACAAGCATTTTTTTTTAAAAAATACACATAAATCAATGAAGTAGAAATAGGTATTGATAAACCACTTTAAACTTCATATGTTTTTATCTGAATATACCGTGTATTCTATAATATTCCTAGCTTTGAGTTTCTGAAATGTTAAAGCATTTGAATGTCTACATTTATAATATCCTATACATATTAATAACCCTATAATAATTAAAATAATATTAATAAAATATACTTCTGCTTCTCATTTTTTACTTTTTTTATTTCTTTCAGTTAGAGATTTTTTTTATCAACTGTCATGTAATAGACTGGCTTAACTTATCTTTTTGAAAATGTTTGAGTGCTGTCATAGTTCTATAAATAAACACAATATACAATATATTTGATAATATTCATAGATTTGAATTTCTGAAATGTTATGTTTGAATGCCTTTTAAAAGGTCTGACACATTGCCGTAGTTCTATAAATGAGCATTGCCGCTATCTCGAGCTTTTCTACTAAATACAGGGAGTGATGTCATATTTTTATAAATAAGCATTAAACTTTATGTTTTTATTCTTCAATCTTCCTAGCTTTGGGTTTCTGAAATGTTAAAGCAATTGAATGTCTACCTTTATAATTATCCTAAACATTAATAGACCTATAATAATTAAAATATTATTAATAAAACATGCTAACACTTCTCTTTTTTTTCCGCTAAATATTTTATCTTTCTAAATGATATGTATTGTAATAGACTCTGTCTTAACTTTTTATCTTTTTGAGAATGTTTGGAATGTTTGCATATATCTATAAATAAACATTATGTTTCGTATATATCTGTGAATTGAATATCTGAAATGTTGCTGTTTGAATGCCTTTTAAACCATCTGACATGCTGCCGTGGTTCTATATATGTGTTACCGTCTCATATCTTTGGTTTTCTAAATATCGTTTACTCTTCGCTGATCCCTTCTAGCTTAATAAATCTATCCCTCTTGTAATTAAATGAATACATTAATATTAAATCATATTTTGTTATTTTACAATATTGTATAGTCCTTGATCATAGACAAACGCTGCTGTTTTTTTCTCACTGAATATCGGCATTGTCTTTGTATGCCTTATTTTCACGTTAAAAATTGGCTTATGGCTTTGGCTCATTGGATAACATACTTGTTTCTAAATCCTATGGTTGCAGGTTCGAAATCTCTCTGATTCCACTTTTTTCAATAAAATTTTTTTCACTCAAAAAAATGTTCCTATACTTGTTTCTAAATCCTATGGTTGCAGGTTCGAATCTCTCTGATTCCACTTTTTTCAATAAAAATTTTTTCACAAAAAAATGTTCCTATAATTTTTTTAGTTTGTAAAAAATATTAAATTAAAAATAATCATTAATATTTTATTAATAAATACTATTTTATAGGTTCCCTAGGATTAGCATGTAAAAAAGGTACAAAGGATTAGCATGTAAAAAGTTCCATAGGATTAACATGTAAAAAGTCCCATAGGATTAGCATGTAAAAAGCCCCATAGGATTAACATGTAAAAAGTCCCATAGGATTAACATGGCTCACCCTCTGAAACTTTCCCTTGTTAATTTTGATTTCCCATAGGATTAACATGGCTCCACCCCTTGAAACTAAGTGTGCTACTTCAGTTTATCATAATTAAAATAAAAATTAGAAATTAATTTAAACTATTTATTCACACTATAATAAAATAAAAATAAAAATAATGATCAGATAAAACATTTTTTAAAAATATTTATTAATTTGGAAAAGTTTTGTTTTTATTTTTTTCATTCCACTTAATGATATTAGTTACAGACAATATTATTGTATTGGATATGTTTAAAATCAATATAATTTTCTAAAATTAATATTTTTTTTTTTGTATAAGGCCTTGCCTTTATAAAAATAAGTAAATAAATAAATAAATTTATTTACATTTAAGAATTTTTAAATAATAAAAAAACAAAATGTGCATTTAGTTAAGCAGATGGATTGTTTTGAACGAAGAAAGATGGTGACTTCCGGTTTGACTCTGCTTCATCGGCTAACATAGACGAGACACTATGTCTGCTTATATAACTTCACATTTTCCTTCCCTCAGAAAATAACGAATCATAGGTCGGCTTACATTATATCCACTTCACGTCATTTCATTCATACTATCAATACCAAAAATAAAAACGTAAAATAATTTAGATTTTTTTTTAATTTATTGAACTGTATTATTACCAATACTAAGAATAAAAATTAATCTCATTTTGATGCATTATTATTGTTGAAATTATTGAACTGCAATTGTTTTTTTTAAATATATTTTTAAAAGTATAAAACTTAATAAAATACAAACTATATAAAACAAACAATTTTGAAAAACAAAAGTTATTAAAATAGAAATTCTAATGCAGTGTGGATTTACAGTATATTACATACTGTACATTAGCTTTTTTCTGAGAAAAAGAAAAGGTGAAATTGTATATGTAGAAGATAGTGACGAGATCTCGTAGACGAGACATCCATGCTTGAACCCGCAACTTCTACAGTAGGTTAAGCACTAGTATTTTTACAGATTTAAAAAAAAAATAACCTCTACCCCGATTATGAATTATTTATTTTTAATTAGACATTTTATAAGAATAGGAAGAAATGAGACTTTGCTAAAACTTTAATTATTTATTTATTCTAACACCATCCATAATTAATTTTTAAAAATAAAAAAAATAAAATAAAAACCAAGCACTTAATCCTCAACTGGATATCTATTAAAAAATCAAATACCTGTGAAATCACAAAGCCAAATCTTATTATCAATTGGAATATCTGATTTAACTACATGAAATCTAAATAAAAAATAATTTTAAATTATAATTATTATCAGTATTTCCTTGAAACAATAAACTAGTGCAATGATGTGAAAGATTGTAACGCCCTCTTTTGAGACAAGGTCATTATTGAATGAAGAAAATTAATCCATTGTTTTTGTAAACTATGTATATATATTTTTTTAATAATATGATTATACAAAACCGCATTTACTTTTCCTTATTGCAATTTTCAATTTCATAAGTTAAAGATTCTAAAGTTTCAATTGAGTGTATAATAATGCCCTCTAGCTATTTTTTTTTAATAAAATCATTTTTGCTGCTGTAGTATTTATTCATTATTATAATATGCAAATGACTTTGTTTTGTGGCCTCCTGGTGGGTAAATAGTTATGATGTTCACCTCTGGTATGTACTTAGGATAATTTGAACATTATTTACATATGATTGATTACTATTTACTTTTGATGACTTCATTCACATAATGTTTCTATAATTTAATTACAAATGATTAAATGAACCAGAAATTAAAAATGTTTAGAGGGATAATAAAATATATAAAATAAAAATCGGGCTTCATTTCTCTCTGCTAAAATGTGAAAATAAATTCAATCGAAAGAATTTTAGCAATTTTTAATTTCATTGTGAATTTTAAAATGAAGCAACAGGTCCTAAACTTTAACAATTTATATCCAATTAATAGAGTGACAATATCAAAGTAAAATGTCTTAAATTTAAGAAATAAAATAAAAAATTGATATTAATCAGTAATTCCACAATCAATTAAGACCATGTTAATCTGCCCATTATAAACTTACTATATTTATATGATTTTTAATCCTTTTATAAAAACATTCTACGAAAATCGTAATTTCCCATGACTGAAAGTTTTAAAAGACACTTCATAACAAGCTTACTTTAGCTGCAAAGCAAAATTAGTCAATCACTCATTTGTAAGAAAAGTTCAAGGGGGGAAAAAAACCTAAGCCAAGAACATTGGTATTACCGTTGATTCCATAATGGTCAAGCTAGTAATGAATTTATATATTGCAGTTCTCATTTTATCTTTGCAATAAATAAATTTTCCATATATCTAATATGTAAAAAAATATCTTATAAAGATAACAATGGAGAGTAGGAGTGAAAAAAAAATTAAGTCTTCTTAGCATTAGAACGATAAGAATAGAGATTAATAATGTGCTGATAGATTTACAGTAATTTCTCACAAAGTGCAAAGATGCTGATAGTGTAGGAGTGAAAGAAGAAATCATCTTTGATAAGCATTAAAATATAATAATGGAGATTGATAACGTATTGACAGCTTTACATTAATATCAAACATAAAGTGCAAAGCTGTTGCTAATGTAGGAGTGAAAGAAAAGATAATGTCTGCTAAGCATTAAAAAGATAAGAAAGGAGATTGATATGATAATGTACTGACAGCTTACAACAATCTCTCACACAATGTACAAAAATGTTGCTAATGTATGAGTTAAAGAAAAGATCATGTTTGCTGGGCATTAGAAAGATAAGAATGGAGATTGATAATGTGCTGATGCATTATGGCAATATTTCCTGTAAAGTGCAAAGTTGTACAATTGAAAGAAAAGATCATGTCTGCCTAGCATTAGAAAGATAAAAATGGAGATTGATAATGTGCTGATGCTTTATGTTAATATCTCCTGTAAAGTGCAAAGATGTCAGTCTATGAGTGAAAAAAAAGATCATATCAATCTATGAGCAAAAGAAAAGATCAAAATTTTATTTGTTCTTACCTGCATAAGGTCTCTAAGTTCTTTCATCATACCTATAACTTTTTCTAACCAGTATACCTTTTGACTAATGTACCTTTTTCTAACCAGTATACCTTTTGACTAATGTACCTTTTTCTAACCAGTATACCTTTTGACTAAATTATTTCATAATCCTAATGACTAAATTTCAATCACAATAGCACAAGTGTCATATTTTTCTCAAGTCTATACTTTTCAATAATTATAACTTTCCACTAATGTGAATACACATTGCCTTCTATCACAGTTATAAACATTTTTAGCTATGTTGTTAGATCATTCATTAACATATTCCAAAACATGGATCCCTCATCATCCTGAATCAGAGAGGATACTTACGGTAGATAAATTTTGGGTTTTAAATCAGTTAAATTCCATAAAACCAAAAACAACATCAGCTCCAGATGGAATACCGGTACCAAATTTTTTATTAAAAATTTTTTCAGTTGAACTTACTGAACCAATTATATATATAATAAATAAATCTTTGTCTTTATGTTGTATACCACATAAATGGAAAACCTCTTATATTGTTCCTATTCCTAAGGACAAAGTTATTGATAATCTGGGACAAGTAAGACCAATATCAACACTCCCATCAGTTTCCAAAACTATTGAGAGGCACATATATTCTCAACTTCTACCAATCGTAATAAACCAAATTGATATTAGACAATTTGGTGGAATCCCAGGAAAGTCTTCGCTTCATTCATTGAGTCTTTTAATTCTCAAAACCTTAGAAACACATGATATTAATAAAGAAATTTCTTATATTTTGATTTAGGATTATTCAAAGGCATATGATTTTTTTAAATCATAACATTTTTATTAAAGAACTTGTTAACTTGGGTATTCCGTATTGTTTCATCAGGTGGTTTGTATCTTTCTTATCAAATCATAAGCAAATACTTAGATTACCTGGATCTAACAGCTCAATATCATTTTCTGTAACTAGAGGAGTACCACAGGGATCAGTGTTGGGTGGTTTGATTTTCATTATTACTTCAAATCAAATAGCACTTAATTTTTCCAATAGATACAAATTTATTGGTGACTTATCAATTATCATCACTTCAGACATAATTAATCCTACCTCTTTAATTCAGGAATCTTTTGATCAATTAAATAATGATGCTTCAAAATATGGTATGGTGATCAATCCTGACAAATCTTGTATCAAGTCACATAATTTTTCAAAGGTTTCTAAAGGTGTGGCTGATGGGATTTGTCTGAAGTAAGGTTGTAAAATCGTGTAAAATTTTAGGACTAATAGTTCAAAGTGATTTAAAATGGAACGATCACATTTCTTATATTATCTCTAAAGCAAAAATAGTTTTGTTTGTTGTTTATAAACTTAAGAGACTTGGTTTGGATCATCAAACTTTAGTTCAAGTGTAGAAACTGTTCATTAGGCCTATCCTGGAATACAATTCTGAATTGTGGTCAAAATCACTACCTATATCTTCAAAAAAGGACATTGAAAGAGTTCAAAAAATGAATTACAAGGGTTATACTAGGCGATTGGCAGATCAAATATGAAATGGCATTATCAGTTTTGAAACTAGATACTTTGGAACTTAGAAGAGAAATGAAAATTGAGAAGTGTGCAAAATCATTTTTTAACTCATATCAACAATTTTTACCTTCTACAAATTTTGAAACATCCCATTTTACTAGACATTCCAATAAACTATTCCAACCTTTCATGAGAACTAAACAATTTTCAAATTCAACTATTCCAAAAATGCTCAAGTACATTAACAAAGTAGTTTCATAATAATTATATTTCTTTCAATTTATTTTTTAAATTTATTATTCCTATACATTTATTTGTTTATGTAAAAAATCTCACATCTTCTCCAAAGGCTAGAGATTTTTAATTAACATTGTTAACTACATTGTAATATTATTTATAGTTTGAAATAAACCTAAATCTAAACATACTGTATCCAATGTATGTACAGTATATTGGATTTATATTATATGTAGAGCATGTATCCTATTATCCACTTGTTTACCCCATTTCTCCTTTTCACACACCTAGATAATAACTAATCCTATTTCCAGTCATCATCTTTGCCAATTGTATTACTCTCTTATGCCACTTTGACTTTCTTATCCTCATCATACTATCTCTAAATATCCATTTACACACTCTCCTTTCCTTGTCAAAATTTTCCCCATTGAATTAACATGAAAGGTAGCCCCACTTTAATTTCAAAAGTCCCATAGGATTAACACTTAAGTGGGACCACAAGCAAAATACTAATCGAAAGACCCCTACTTTATTACTTATATATTTTTTCAAGTGCTCCCTGTTGTCATTGATCTTGTGTATACAGTGTAAATGTATATACAGTATGTATGTATGTATGTATGTGTGTATTATAAATTATGTAAAAATATGTATTTACTGGGGCCCTTACATATTTCTGATAAGCTTCTCCTTGTTCGTGAAGATTTGATAAGCTTTTTTTGGTATGGACGTTTTTTTTTTTGGCATTTGATTGGCCTACAGGCCCTTTGTCCAGGCCTACAGGGCCCCTTGTGCATGAAGATTTGATAACGGTCCCGCTCTTGTGACCCCTGGTCATAACTATGTAGTTTCTTAAGGAGTTTCTTCATACAAGGAGCCTCCCTGGCCCTGGGACTACAGCACCATCCAGTATATACAGTAT
>PXIH01S0008830.1:20082-30270 GCA_003024985.2 Euperipatoides rowelli | reverse complement strand
TCAAGAAAAAAAATTTTGGTGGCCATCTTAGATTTTTTGCATCATGGGTAATGTGCCCCATCCACCATTTTTAATAAATTAATGACTTATACAATTTACATAAAAAAAAAAAATTTCTAAGTTTTTCATGCACGTTTCTGCACACTTGCGGTCCACCATCTTGGAATTTGCATGATGGGAAGGTGAGCCAGAAAATAAACCGGAAGTGCCAGTTAAAAGAGAGTGACCTTGACCTTGAAAATACCAGCTCAGGAACTGGAAGTCATGTCAACCTTGACCTTGAAAATACCAGCTCAGGAACCGGAAGTTGGCAATCTTGGATTTCCCAATGCATTATGGACATATATTACCCATTATACAACATAATATGATGTCATTTCTGGTAAAAACCTAGCCAAATAGGAACCGGAAGTCGGTCATCTTGGATTTTGAATGACCTTGACCTTTGGCCTAGATCGAAAATGAGGCAAACCGGAACCGGAAATGAGCTGGAAGTAGTGAATTATGCCTACTAATGGAGTTAGATGTTGTCCAGTAAGTTGTAAATGGAATTTGCTTTTTTTTTCTGAGTTTATACCTGAACAGATTGACTTTCGCTTCAGGCCTAGGTACTTTTCTTAAAGAAATTAGGTGAAAATGCTAAAACTTAACTGATTTTCAAAATTTTTGTGCAATTTTAAAGATAAATAATTATACTTTAGAATTTTTTTTCCCCCTATTTTTTTTAAGTGTTTATGAAAAATTATATATTTTTTATGCAGTTCATGAGAAATGACTTAGTTTACATGTGATGCTTGTTTAAGTCTAAAATAGTCATTCCAACATATATAGGTTTATTAATCTTTTAAATAGTGATTAAATTTTCACTAAACATTTTTATTGATTTAAATGCAGATTTTGATATTAATTTTCTCACTTATTCCCATTGTGTTATGATTACAATATATTGATGTTTTTTCACATTTAACATAGCCTTACTATATATTGAATTATTCATCAATTTACATAAATCTATTTTCCACTTCTGTGTTTGTTGTCTTATTTCAGCATTTTTATCTATATATTTTTTTAGCCATGGTGCTTGTTTAAATTAAAGTATTCAACAAATTTTTGTTAATTTTAAACTTAATGATAAAATTTTAATGTTTTACAATTGTTGATTTATTTAATTTTGTTGTATAAACTAGTTATTAATTTAGGGATACCCAATTACCCATAACCTAAATAATCAGACAAACATGAAGGTTCTACACATTGGTTTATTGTGGCTAGAGGCAAATCATTATGTATATTGTGTAATTGCTTGGGATATTCTAAATCTACTGAGTATATACCCTGTCTCTGCTGTATCAGATAAATTGGAAATTTGCTCTGATGATAAAAATTCATCTTCTGATAACCATGTGAAATCTTTATATGGAAGATAAGACATCATGCAGTACTGATACAGGTTGTAACAATCAAGATAAAAAAGGCATGAGGAATCATCACTTTCCACATATCTATAATAAACTTGACTTAGTCCCCCTCTAATCCCTTTTTTAAATAAATAAAATCATATTATAGTCAGTTAATAATTTAGGGGTAATACCTGTATATTTGAGCATTGCACTCCAATCCAGACCTGGTGATGTATAATAAATTATGCTGGATTTATTTCATAATGTAACAATGATTTATTTCTAAATGTTTCCTAACATCTGCAAGCAATAATGTGTCTGCAGTTAAATAAAATTCTGAATACTCTCCTAAATGTTTAAAATTAAAATAACTCCCAACATTTTATACATGAAGATAATCCTCATCAGAAATATCTTCATTGT
Organism: Euperipatoides rowelli; assembly: GCA_003024985.2. Lineage (NCBI taxonomy): Eukaryota > Metazoa > Onychophora > Udeonychophora > Euonychophora > Peripatopsidae > Euperipatoides > Euperipatoides rowelli. Next base: position 28,447 of record PXIH01S0008830.1, on the reverse strand, counting down.
AAAGTTTTGAATGAAATTTTTCTTTATTAGGCAGTGTTTATTCATTATATTTGTTTAAATGTGAGATGTGGACAAAACAAAGTATTCCTTTGCATAAAATAAGGTTAGATGGGACATTAGAAAAATGTTTGATAATAGATTTAAATTGCCAAGGTTCTAATGATTGAACTAATGTATCAATACTATAGAGAATGAAATGAAAACTATATCTTAATTTAAATTGTTTACCTACCCCTACAAATAAAATACTTGTAATTGAAATATAACATTCATCATTTTGTGCAATGACATGAATATCACCAGCATGACAGGATAATGATTTCAATAATAATGGAAATAATACTTGGATGCATTATGAAAAATCACAGGAAGAAAGCATTGTTTCCTACATTTTAAATCACATGCATTACATAATGCTTCCCTGTATTCACCTGTAATGTGATTATGATCTGACTTTATTATTATTATTATTATTATTATTATTATTATTATTATTATTATTATTATTATTATTATCATCATATTTTGTTTTTGATGTAACACAATCAGTGACATTTTCAAAATGTATTTTATCTTTAGCTGTCATGATGATGGGGATATTTTTACCTAAATATTTTGTATAGAGATTATGAGCATCTTCATACAATTTTTTTTCTTTTATTAAAAGAAAAGTAAATCCTACATCGTACAACAATATTGAAATACAGTGAATACAAACTAAAAATGACTTGCATCAATTTCGACTTCTACGTGTATGATTGCCTGTATCAACAGCCAATCATCTACAATACCATATTTAAAACCCTACAGGCCAAAACTTGTTGACCTCACCCATACAAAACACATCTTTACTATATAGGTGTCACAATTGCTCCCGAATTTGATCATCCATGCTTTTTGCAAATCCTTTAAATACTATGGCGCATCTGTTCTTCCAGATCGCAAATAGAACTGCCATTATATATTTAAATGCTCTTACCGGTATTATACTGAAATTCAATGTCCTAAAAAACTTAGAAATATCAAATAATCCTTTTAATTTATGACAGTAAACTATTATGACTGGCCTAACCACCATGCAATCTGCAAACAAATGCCTCATAGTTTCCATTTCATCTCTACAAAACACACACATCAAATCACTATCCTTCAATATATTCCTCTGCATTAATTCAACTTTCGTAGGAAGAATTTTCGGTTTACACCTATAGACAAAATTAGCCAAATTGTCAGATAATTTATAATTTTTGACTGCTTTCAAATTGACCATTCTATTCCTATAAGTCATATACCCCACATCATTCCTCATCGCCCTTGTAAAAACACCCCATATTTTAGCACTTGAGAATTTTCCTTGTCATTGATTTCAAAATAATTCGAAATCCATTTTTTTTACCAGTTGATCTGTTGGCAACGTAGGACGCAATAGGCACCTACTAACAACTAATGAATTAGAAATATTTTTCAAAATCATGTTATGAATAATCGTCTTATTAAGAAATTTCATGTTAAGTAATTGTAGCCCTCCTTCTTCTCTGGGTAACATGCTTTATGGGTAGTCAATATTTTGTATTTACCAAAAATGCAACCCGAAAATAACCTATAAATCCTATGCAAAGATCCCTGCATAATGATAGTGAATGGCATATAAAAAATAAACCTTGGGATCACAATAGTATTTATCATTCTTACTCTTTCTAGCCAGTCTTTAGTTGTCAGTGCTATCTTCCCCAATTTATATTTAATACTTTCAATTATCCCTCCCACCACAACCTTAGCCAATCCCCCTACTCCTTTTATTGGAAACATAATCCCTAATATTTTGTTTCTTGCAAAAAACATAAATTTGGCACTCTGACACTTAGTGAACAAAAATTAAATTTTCTGTTTGTTCTACCTGGCTGGAATATATATACTGAGGTAGGTGGTTCAACCTCAGGGATGCCTGAACTGTGGGATCCTTTCTTTTTTAGGGTATTCTACTTTAGGGTTTTATTCTGTATTAGTTTACTTAATGGATTTTATAGCTGAATATTAGAGCAAGCACAAGAGCTGGATGAACAATTTTCCAAAGAATCACAGAAAAACTAAGACTCAAGAAATCTGTAAATTCTGAATATACTTTATGTGTAGATATGATTTCAATAAGATATTGTACATATTCTAAATAAATACTGTTTCTTTCAGGAAATTTATTTATAAGGAAGAGATAATTGCTCTGCTTATTTTTTTTTTATTAAATTTTTTTATTAAAATTGCTCTGCTTATGTTATGCTTCATTAAAATTATTTTTGACGTTAAACTAGCAATATTAAGGTTTAAAATAATGTAGACGGGATAATTTTCAAGATGGAAATAAAAACAATACGAATCACTGAAAATAACTATTTAAAATTATAAAAAATCATGTAGGCATAAGTCACAATGGAAAATATTAATAAAAATATTATTGTTGATTATACTAGGTTGGCATAAGATTAAAAATGCAAATAAAATATATAAACTAAAATGAGAAAATAAAAAGTACCATATATACTTTAGTATTAATGAAATAGTATACAAGAATTTCATACATACTTTGGAAGGTGAATATAAAATATTAATTGATAACTAAAAGTAAAATCAATACATAGCTTTTAGAGTAAATTTTATACTACACATTACTGATAAAAATCCTAGTCGAGCAGTCAAAACGTATCGCTCAGCGATCCAACAGCCATTTTGGTAGCTGGTTTGAATCTGAGGAAAACCATGGTGCAAGTAAGATATGGTTTTTTTTAAACCATTTGTTCAAGTGTATCCCATTTATACGAGCAAGAAAGAAAGATTGTATGAATTCTAACTGGAAATATTGTATTAAGTTATTTCTGTAAATTAATAAATTGACCATTTTCCCATTAGGGGGAAACATTTAAAAAACAAAAATAAATATAGGCAAGAAAATTTCCTAGAATTTGTACAGAATTAAACTAGTCAAATGAGGAGTAAAATTTACATACAGAGCCGGTTTTACATATTTGGAGGCCTAAGGCGGCAGATTGAAAGAGTGGTAATTTAGCTTTAAAACAAGCCATGACACGTGTTTCTAAGTTGGATAGAACTCGAGTTATTAAAAATTTTGTAGAAAATAGAAATTATTATTATTTTTTTTTTTTTACTTAAACTTATGATAGACGATATCGGCAGCATTTATTTCTGATTTATCCGATGAATAGACTACTTGGGTTTTTTTTTTTAAAGAGGATGTGACTATGTTTAAGTTTAAATTATTTATTTTTCCAATTTGATGATGATGATGATCAGTTATTATTCTAATGGCGAATAATTTGAGGCCGCAGGCGGCCGCCTTTACAGCCTTATGGAAAAACCGGCTCTGTTTACATATGTAGGCTATATGAAAGGATTTGGCTGATTACAGATTATTCATTAAAACATGATTTTAAACGATAAAAATATTAGAGTGAGATCCCTGCTATGTTGATATATTCAGGTGCCATCTTCTTGAATAAAAATTAATAGTATAATTTACAACATAGCTAATTAGGCTAATACACAATATTTTAGCACGATAAATCAATACATACAGTATTTTAGTATATAGAAAAAATCCCACCTAATTATTTTCCCAAAAAAAATATTTTCCCAACCAAAAAAATACACATGTCATTAATTAGCTCTCAAATTTACTTTCAAATTTGTTAAAAATATGCTAATTAATGCATTTGCAGCAAATATTATCAATGTTCAGAAGGTAACAAATGTGTTGCAGGTCTTCAGTAAGTTTGTAAAATACATTTATTACTGGGATTAAACAGCTTATAAAGTACATTTATTTTTTATTAATTTAACTGATAAAGTAATTGTATTTATTTAATACTGACATATGTCGATATTGATGAAATATTAAAGTCTATTTCACTTTATATAAACCTCAATGATATTAAGGCAATCAACTTTCTCACAAACAATAAATTTTTTGGCATATTTTTTGTTAATAAATAAATTAAGCAAAAAATATCTGAATCATTTGAAAAATTTGAGATGTTATTGCAATAACTATTCAATAACTAATTAGGCCTATACTACTACAGGTTCTTAAAGAAGCCAGCGGCGGCGGCGTACTGAGTAAAAATCCCTTAGCAAGATGTTCTAAGTTACAGAAAAATATTGTTCCCTAACCGGCGGCTCAGCTGGGTATCGAACCTGTGGTGTTCCCAGCATATGACCTCGACATGATAGTAGCCAGCATCGCTACCGACTGAACCACCATTTTCAATACTTAATCTATTTGGACTGGTTTAATAAAAATAAAATAATGTATGCTTGTAATCATTGGCTTCCTGTCATCATATGAATTATTAAACTACAGCAAATATTAAAAGAACATAAAATATTATTTCAATTGTAAAAGATAAAATAATTACAAAATTTGGCATAGAAATAGAGTCTAATGCAGTAGGCCTACTTATAAAAATAAATTTCAAATCATAAGATATAAATAAATGTCAATAAGTCATTCGAATCAATGGATTCATAGGTTTAATAGTAATACAAACTAAAGACCCATTTGTTTAAAGTGTAATTTAGTAAGGCATTTAAGAGTCGATTGTACACTCAAATTATATATTTACTGCAAATCTCAGTTGATCCAGAGCGACATGTTTGCCAATTACAGATAATGTTACATTTAATGGAAAAGAGTATCAACAAAAAAACATAATAGACCAAAACAAAGAAAATCTACAAATTATTCATGAAAAACATGAATTAAACATGGAAACAAACCAAGATATGATGGATGCGAATACAAATTTATTATCTCCTGACGGTTTTGATATGGACTCAGAAAAAAAGCTGAAGACAAAGATTATAAAGGAAACAAAACTTTAATAATTATTTGCAGAGATATGCAAAGAAAATAGAACATTGGGTATTCCATAATCTGGAATAATGAAATGAAAGGAAACCACGAATACACAATCTGATGAAATATGACAAAACATTTTCAATAGAAAAGCTTTCATAAAAGAAAATGAGTCATAACAACACATTTCTAGCTTAAATAGGCTAGCTTGTGCAATCAGAATAAATTTATTTTCTAATTAGAAAATTTACCTTCTAATTTAAACTCATCTACAAAAGGGTGAATCAATTAATTTGAAAACCTTAATTGGTAAATATACTATAGTTGAAAATAGATATGTTAAAAGAGCCACTGGCATGACGATAATGGTTACAAAAACATTTATTGAACAACATAATGTCAATATATAAATTATCAATTATAGAGTAATGAAAATAAATTTTACATTCATGGAACAGACTTACTATTTTTATATAGTGTATGCTCCTAATGGTGTTAATGAAAAAAACTGTAATTTGATTTTTTTTTATGAAAAATTATGCCTTCAGTGCAGAATAAAGTAATTATTGGTGATATAACAGTGTTTAGACATTTAGACAGCTCTTGGATGAACATAATTTAATTGATCTTACACAAATCCTTAATAAAAATCATATTAAAACTCATTATTCAAAGAGAGAATCCACCAGAATAGATTATGTATTCATACAGAATTCCTTAATATTATAATGTTGAATTCTCATCTATTTACATGTCCGATCATCTAATGATAGAATTGCAGTTTAAATCATTTATTTTAAAACAAGAAAATAACAAGCAGCCATGGGGCGGTGGCACAGTGGGATGAGCTGTGCTGCCTTGTGCTCCTTGGTGTCAGCATGGGCCAGGTTCAAGGATCGAAGGCTCGTGCTGTCCGACCCTAAATCCCAAATGTCTTTCTTTCTGAAAGACTGGGAGAGTAGGGTTCTATTCATCCAGTTAGAATGATTATAGGACTTTGTGTTCTACTTAATGAAAAATTATTATAATAGGAATTAATGGTTGACTTTGACTGAAGAAGAACTCATCATTGTTGTATCCGCTTCGATGGCTTGTAAAAATTGTAAAATTACATAATAAATAATATAATTGTCCTGCAGGCCTCGAGTGGTCGTGATGGCTGACTCAATACTCCGTCGTAGCTTTGGTTGCCGGTTCGAATCAAATAAACCTTTTTGCCGGATTAGACATTGTGCAAGCACTATTGGTTTTTTCACGGGTTTTTTTCCTAATAGAAGAAATTTATTGTAATGCCGAATGTACGAAGAAGAAAGGTAGAATGTATTATTGTAAAATATTGTATTATTGTTAGGGGGAAACATATTTTATAAACAACTTGAAACATTACATAGTCAAGCCAGTACTTTACTATGACAAGATCAATGAATATGCGAACAAATAAATTCAAATAATAAGGAAATCTTTAAATTAAACCTCATAAAACAACAAGTTATTTGACATAAACTAAAACAGATAATTTCAAATTCTGTGACCCCGTCATGGTAGTCGAGTGGATATGACCCCGTGTAGGCTTTCATGAATGCATATTAAAAGAAATTCAAGAAAAAAGTTTTGATTGGTTACTTAAGGTTCAAGAAAGAAGTTTTCATCAGTCTCAGAGACCATGAGCGGGCACTCTAGGGTTAATAGTAATACAAACTAAAGAGTCCATTTGTTTAAAGTGTAATTTAGTAAGTCACCAAACCTACACAAAAAAAATTCTGAAATTATTTTTGTGTAAATTTCTGTTTTAGCTACCTCCGGGGTCTTTTCAAGATGGGTGACCGGAAGCGACATCATCATATGTGTAGAACAATGTGTGAAAAACTTACACATTTTTAAAAAAATTCACAAAAATCTAAGATGGTTAATCGGAAGTGATATGTATGTGTAGAATGGTACACAAAGAAGTTGAATTTTTTCACTTTTAGATATATCCGGGTCTTTTCAAGATGACTGACTGGAAATGACATCATAGGATACATAGAATAATGTGAGAACAACTTTTTTTTTCACTTTTAGGTATGTGTGGGTTTTTTTCACTTTTAGGTATATATGGGTTTTTTCAATATGGTTGACTGCAAGTCACATCATAGATTATTTAGAAGAATGCATGAAGAACTAATAATTATTTTTTCATTTTTTTTCTCTTTTTGGTATGTTCAGGGGGCTTTTTTCAAGATGGTTGACTAGAAGTGGCATCATAAGATTTGTAGAATGATACATGAAGAACTTAGAATTTTTTCTAGTATAATTATAAAATACAGCATGATCACTTTCATACTCATGAAATAAAATTATGAAATTATACACTACAGTAAATTCTACTTGCAAACTTTTTTCTGCTATTGTGTTAATATACATTATAGTAAATTCTATTTATGAACTTTTTTTCTTACTAGAATTATCAAATACAGTAAATTCTACTTGTGAACTTTTTTCCTACTAGTGTTAATATACAGTACAGTAAATTGTACTTGTGAAATATTTTTCTTAGTAGAGTTATCAAATACAGCATAGTAAATTCTACTTGCAAACTTTTTTCCTACTATGGTGTAAATATACATTATAGTAAATTCTACTTGTGAACTTTTTTAACTAAATTCAAATGCAGTACAGTAAATTCTACTTGCAAACTTTTTCTGCTATAGTGTTAATACATATTATAGTAACTTGTACTAGTGAAATTTTTTTCTTAGTAGTTATCAAATATAGTACAGTAAATTCTACTTGTAAAACTTTTCTGCCATAGTGTTAATATACAGTACAATAAATTATACTTGTGAAAAAAAATTTTTTACTTGAGTTATCAAATACAGTACAGTAAATTCTACTTGCAAACTTTTTTCTGCAATAGTGTTAATATACAGTACAGTAAATTGTGCTTGTGAAATTTTTTCTTACTAGAGTTATCAAATACACTACAGCAAATTCTACTTGTAAACTTTTTTTCTTACTAGAGTTATCAAATACAGTACAGTAAATTCTACTTGCAAACTTTTTTCTGCTATGGTTTTAATATGCATTATAGTAAATTCTACTTGTGAAAAATTTTTCTTACTAGAGTTATCAAATGCAGTACAGAAAATTCTACTTGTGAACTTTTTATAACTAAAGTTATCAAATAAGTAGCCTAAAGTAAATTCTAATTGCAAACATTTTTTCTTCTATAGTGTTGATATACAGTACAGTAAATTCTACTTGTGAACTTTTTAACTAAATTTATCCAGTATAGTAAAATGTATTTAATTTACACTTCTAAAAAATAATTATTCATGGTGGCTACATGTCTGTTTGAATTTGTAAGGATTTTTATACTAGACTATGTATATGAAATCTAAAAGTGCATACCCTATACTCAGAAGTTAATAAAAACAGTTATAGGCAAATTTAACCTATAGTTTCCTAACATCGTTTTAATACCTCTGAAAAAAATTAATGATTTATGACTGACACCGTTTT